>UELU01141222.1:31239-47660 GCA_900490025.1 Megastigmus dorsalis
GGGGGGGGGGGGGGGGGGGGGGGGTTCAGCGAGCGGAATACGCTGAAAGGGGATCGATTGAGTTTAGAACTTGGAGGATGATAATATCCTGGGATTATTTTAAAGAGCTCTTCAGTTATAAATAAACACATTGTATCGTTATAGTCTGAGATCTTCAGATAATGTAAATCCATATGATTCATTGGGGATAAAGATAAGTAATATGAACCGTGATTGATAAATATTTTTTGCTAATATTTAATAAATAATTGCTGGTGAAAAAACAGCTGTGGTTATGACGTAAAGCGATGATTAAATTAACAGTTTTCAGATTCTTGTATAATTCTTATTGAATCCTTCAAAATAGCTTGTTTCAGTTACAAAAAGTGCTTCTTAAATATTTGATTTTGACCAAGGATGAAGTACTGTGAATAGTTTATTGGCTAGGAAGGAAATAATTAAAATTTATAAGAAAGTAATCATAAAAAAGTTAGTTGAAATTTAATGAATATCGAGCTACAGATTAAAAATTCAATCTGGAAAAGGCGTAAACAAAACAATTTTAAAGAGAATATTGTGAAAAATCAAAAATAACGGATAAAGTATATTAGCGCAGTTCCAATTTTCGCATATTACGTGCGCCCCGAACTCTATAAGAGAGAAAAAAACCTCTGCATTTTTAATATAAGAACGCAAGCTGTGACCCTCAAAACTGCGAGAGAAGATTTGCAGAAGTGCTGAGGAAGAAAGGAGCAAAAGCGTATAGCAGTGGCGCGAGGAGGGAGAGGCAACACGTGTACGGTTGAGTGGAGACCCTAGGCGAGTTATACCTCCACTAACATACAAACGCCTGCCTCGAAAGATTGTAAAGTACAAATGTATTCAATGATACTTGTAATATAAATAGCGTCAGTTGACATAGGATGTGGCAAGTGGGACAATAGGAAAAATCTGATTAAGCGTGTGTCTGTATTATAGTAAGGTATTAAGATGAAATTGGATGGTGGAAGATATGAAAAAGAGAATTTTTAATAAAGACCAGTACAATGGAGAGTATGAGAGCAAAAACCTGCATAAATATGAAATACAATTTTGTAACAAGTGGTGAGTAATGTACCTATAGAAGTTGCAAGAAAATGGAAAATGTACTTGCAATGTAGGCAATGTAAAAGTGCGATATTGTTACATGCGAACGAAGCGCAAGGAAATGTGATGTATAAATTAGTTTAAAAAATAATAGAGGAGCTACAAATTATTTTTCGTATTGAAAGAAAATTATTTTTATTACATATTATTATAGTTTTTTTTAGATCAAATTGTAATTTTTAGCACAAACGATATCAGATTAAAAGGTGTTGTATTCGAAGCTTTCTATCGCTATACTTTCGTGTAACAACGAGTTTAAGACGTCAGAACATTTCTACATGCTTCTAAACTGTGGGCCAATGTTTTTAGATAGGGTTAGTAACTCGATTCTATCGTTCTACAGCACTACTTCTTCAACAACACTTCAACAACAGTCAGAATTGAACTTTCCACGCCGTCCCACGCCCCCGCATGAAAAGCGTGAACCTCCTTCGTTTTTCATTGTATATATATATATCATTCGAATGCATTGTCTCTATATTAAATTCCTTCTAAATGTTAGATTTGTACATAAAAAATAGTTAAGTTCTTAAAATTTATGTAAGTTATTAATATGTACGGATTTATTCGTTTATTATAATTAAAGACAACTAAGCTTATATTACTGGGTCATTAATATTTACTTTTAGATCAATCAATATGTTATCCATGAGGCTAAGATCTAGGATAACTCGATGTTCTATTTTTAAAAACATAATTCCACGGGTCAATAGTTTAACGATTTTATATTGTTATAGATTTGAAAAAACTGAATCAATGTTATCTATTTTGTAATAAGATCTCTGATACTAAATATTTTTATGATAATTCAGTAATATTTTTTTAAGATTACCTGTATACACCTGTATACTCTTGTATACCTGTATACCTGTATACCTGTATATCTAAGATAACTTTAAAAAATCAGGTTTTTAAATATTCAGTTATGAAATTGTATATATAGACCAATATTTTTTATTTTTTTCTAAATCGCCAGAATTGCAGTTTTTATGCACATTTCATATGCACATGTAAAATGCGCACCGATGAAAAAATGAGAATCAATTTTGGTTTTTTTGCTTTAATTTCGTCACTTTTACACAATATGAAATTATTCTTGTTGCATATGATGCAGTAAGTATTTCTCTTCCAATCCCACCAAAAAAAAGAATTTTTTTAAATTCACCTTTTTTATGCATTTTTCAAACAAATCTAAAAATGAATTTTTCTTAAAAAAGCCATCGTTTTTTTTACTCAATTTTTTTCTGTGGGTAGTTGACAATAATACAAATCTTTTGTTCAAAACGGAATTTCCGACATATTTTTTTTTGCGGAGATGTAAACCAAATAAAAAAACTAATTTTTTGTGTCTATAGAAGGCTTACCTGCAAACGTGTGATACATGGGTGTGTTGCGCATACATGTGTATATGCGTCCGTACGTGTGTGCGCGTATGTATATATACACATGGACGTATATTACTGCTTGTGTTTTAGAATATGTTCACTAGGTGGTGTCTTTCACACGCATGTAAGTTAATTATCTTAACTTGATATAAGGGTAGAAATATATGGTACAGTCATCAAACGTTTTAAGAGTTTACTGCAATTTATAGAATATTTTTAAAACGTTATACACATGTACCATCGAGCACGATACTGTTATCTCATGGTATAATAAATTATAAACACAATAAAAGCAATATTTGAACATTCGCACGATCTTTTAAAACCCATTTCTGTGCATGATTCTCATCAACCCACGGTACAGTAATATTAAAAAAAAAGCTATTCCCCTAAAATGGTAGACCCTCAAAACCGCCCGAGGTGAACAGAATAGAATTTAGCCAATCGCTTACACTGCACACTTCTTTCTCGTCGAAATGAGCACAAAGGGAAGGGCGTAGTAGGGGAACGAAACAGTCGCATGTCTGGCTGCAAGACAAACAAGGGAAAACCGCGAATCAGGCGCCGACTACACGCGACATACATATCCGCCGGTCCGTAATATCAATCGTTGGATGGTCAAATTGACTCGCTCCGACACAACGAATGAGTAACATCTCTCTTCTGTGTCTGCCCTACCCTCCCTTCACTTGCCCGAAAATCTGGACGATAGCCAGTGTAGATCTTCTCTCCGTCTCTCTCTCTCTCTCTGGCTCACACACACGCGCGAGTTCGTCCCTCGTTAACGCGGTGCAGCAGCACCAGCAGTGCATGCTGGAAACTGTCTCTCTCTCTCTCTTTCTCTCTATCTCTCTCTGCCTCTCGCCGCATCACAGCGAGCAAATTAATATCTGTGTTTCAATCTGCGCCTGGCATTTAATGCTAATTACAAATCAAATATGCTTATCGGGCCGTCCGCCGGCGGCCGCGTTCGGCCTCCTGATTTGTACTCAAGCCGTTACGTGTGCTTTACACGCGTTCGCTCGTGCGTCTCCTCCATCCCACTCTCGTATATACTCTCTCTCTCTCTCTCTCGCTCTCGCTGCTGTTGCTGCTGCAGTCGTTGCGCACGAGATTCATCAGTCTGCATATGGTCCACCGACGAGAGAGAGAGAGAGAGAAGGCGAGCCAGCGAAACGCTGCACGCAGATATGCGCGAGAGGCTTATTCGCACTAACGCCCGGGATCGATCTTTGGAGCGCGAGCTTTGTATGCCATTAAGAAGACTGATTCTACACGAGATTAATGAAAATCTCGGCTTTTCTCTCTCACTCACTCTCTCGTTTTCTTTTTTCCCCTAAAGAATGACTGAGCTCGGTGACTTTTTCCTGCTTATTGATTTCAAATTTGTCTTAATTCACACCGACTGTGATTCGATCATGTGTCGTAAAAATAACGAATTGGTTTTTGCCGATTAAAGTTACATTTGACCCATATTGTTTGGTTTACTTACTTTATGAGGAGTTGATTCATTTGAAATTTGCATATACAGATTGTCACAGTGCATAAAACCAGCTATTATCAATGGTTTAATTGCAGTATTAATTCGCTAAATTTTTAATCGATAAAATCAAATTTATTACAGTAGTAACTATTAAACATAAATTTCTTTCACCAAGCTTTAATACCATATGAAACTAACAGTAATTGCAGCTAACTTCATTTCAACGATTAATGTGTATTTTAAAATCAAACATTACATTAATTGGATTTATACGTGCAAATTAACGCCAACTCCCCCATCATGCTTGCTTTATCGCGCGCGCTAAAACAGCGACATGATAATTTAAGCAGGAGATTTGCAAATTTTTTTTCCCCCTCGCGCAAATAGTGTACCGGCTCTTGCCTTAATCGGCATACGGCGCCCGTGGCGTGTCGCGCTCGTCTCAATTAATCAACTGTTATCGCGTTTTCTCGACAAGCCCTCGACAATCGAATTTTAATTAACGATCTTTTCACCTGTCTTGTACCATTTTTCTTTAGCCGCGCCTCTGCGCGCCACCGCCACCGGCTGCCCCTATTTGCATTACTCAGGAAGCGAAAGGAGTCTCAAATACTTAACCAAGATGTTGGCTTAAATAACAGTTTGTTTAAGTGCAGCTGCGCACGACGTAACTGAAATGTCTTTCATTTGACGAGAAGTGTCGACCTTCGGTTATAGTTAAAAAGTTTCAAGTGTTTGAACGAAGGCTATTCTGTGAAATTAGGTTAATTTTTCATTCTAGAAAAATGCAAATTAAAGCGTATACATAAAATCAATGAAATTTAAATTTATTAAAGCTCGAGGCCTAAGTGGAGAGGTAAGCTCGAGTAAGTCAAGTTCTAATGTTACACATTTATTGGAAATAATAGAATATTAAGATAATCGTTATTAACTAAGCAAAAAATTAATGATAATATCTTGTTATATGCAAATAGTTAAATATACTCATATTTAAAATCCTAAAAAGTTAGCCATGTTAATTTAATCATTCAACCACTCAGGAGAATATTTTTCCATCAAAAATGGAAAAAAAATCAACAAACACAACAAACAGAACTCAGGGGCTGATATTGTGCAAATAAACCGAAAAAACAAATATTTTTTAAATGACATAATGCAAGAAATCTCCATATTCCCTGTATTTTTGTAATTTCCTTATACAATACAATTTACATACTATAATTTTCCATTTAAAAGCATGAAAATTGTTGAAAGAGTGTATTATACGTTATCGATACTAGTTGTTAAAATGATTTTGTTGGCATTTCTGAGGAATCTTATTCTGCTGTACTGAATATACTAACTTCAACGTCGAAATATTTCTGTTTTTATTAACGAATTCATGAATTTCTGAGTGCTTTCCAATACACAAACTTAATTTATTTGTACAATAAATATCAAAAAATACTTTTTTGCGTATGACAAATAAACTGGTTTATTTATTCACATATGTTATACATAGATAGGTATTTGTATTGATTACGTCAATCAACTGTAACCAAACCTTTAAGAATTTAATCAATAGAACTGGCTTCTATAAAAATATTATAATTTACGTCTAGTTTCAAGTTTTCCACATAATTATCAAGTACCACATAATATCCAGTGTATCAATAGTCATTACAAAAGCAGTAAAATAATTACTATTATTTTACGAAAGCCGCGAAATGCCCCACAATATAGAACATAAAATTAGTACAAACCTGGACGCGACTTCGTCATTGGCTAGCGTCATCTCGCCCTCGGCGCTGTAAACGAAGATCCTCTCGTTACCCTGGTACCACTTGATGCTATGCAGGCCGATACACTGGGGCAATTTCAACACGCATGGGAGGTCGATTTCCGTGCCGAACTCTGCGTGTTTTTCACTCTTGAGCCACGCCTCGCCGATTCCTGTAACGCACAATACACGTTGACGTTTAATGCTTAGCTTATGCACTTTTACCTGTCGCCTATAGCTCTCATTATGCACCAACTTTTTGAAACCATCTTTTAAAAAAATGCCATTATTCTAGTCTATCTCGTTATAAAATGATGTACCAATTAGCTAGGAACGCGAGCAAATAGCAAAGATTAAATAGTTTGCGTTGATCGTTCGAGTGCGAAAGCGACATAATGAGGCTGCGTTTGTGGGCATAAGTAGATACACGCGGAGCTTAGTCAGACTCGTCTGGATATACTCGGCGTGTATCTACTTACTTCTTTCGTAGTTATATGCTATACTGATAAAAGCATAATTCTGCTAGAGTATTATTTCTCGTTTAACTAATGTCTATTATTATGGTTCTCTTCTAATCTTTCTGAAAGAAAGAGTTTGGTTAGAATAAAAGGCATAGCCTCAACACTGTTTGATATACCCACAGGTGTTCGCTTTTATAAATTACATTAAATTAGGTTTAATATGAGTTGTAGTTTATTAATGTTTGTAGATACATGATATAAAATTGTATACTTATACAATCAGGTCGGAAAATGATAGGTTGAATTTGCAAGTAACTGTAAACGCATTGATTCTGTGGTCTAAAGATAATGCTGAAATATACCAAATGTAAGAGTATTTCATTTTTTAATGAGGGGGTTTCACAAAATAAAAAACATTATTTTCACCTATAATTAAAGTATTACACTCCTGAAGTATTTAATTGCTATTTAAAAAAAAATCAAAATCCCCTCGAGTTAAGAGTTACAAATACATCTATTATACTTTATAAATTGAATATGATCGTAGAAACTGGATACCGATAACGACGAAACTTCCTTTTCTACCGCGACTCATTAAATTATCTTTATCCGTCTTTTACAATTCTTTACTTTACTCGTAGTAACCGAATATCGACGAGGAAATATTTGCGATGACAAGCAATCTTTTCTCTCGACAGCCCTACCGTACGACAGAATTTGTACATGAACCCGAAGCACCACGTCGTTGGCCGAGTCGATAAAATAGCTCACTGCAAGGAAATGCAGCAAGTGCAGAAGGCAGAAAAGTAAATTCAGTACATGCCATCTCGGTTGGGTCTCGAATAACCACTGCGAGGATATTAGCGTGGTTATTTCTTTTCATTTCTGCCTCACGACTTGTTGAAACAAGCGGAGAAGGAAGGAGAAAAAAAAGTTAAATAAAGTCGATGCTTAAAAATTGATTTGCCACTGCCAGATGTCGAGCATTGCCGGTGGTCGATTCACTTTTTTCGCGGGGAGCTCATTTTTCCTTCGGAGTATGCGACATCGATCACGGCTCTATTACTCTAGCTGCTATTACGTTATTGAAATATAAGAAGAATTATTGTTGAAAATCTTCGAATTCAGCTCACCGGATCAGAAAACGCGTGCAAAAATAAAGAACTGCAACGTATATGATAACCATAACGACATTTAGAGTAAAAATCGACGCAAAATAAGTGAAACATTAAGAAGACAAAGGTTTTTAAAAGTCTATAAAGTCAATTGTTGTCTGCATCATTGTTGGCGCCAGCATATACGGCTATTACTACTACTACGCCTATTTAAAAAATATACAAGAGCCAAAAGTGACAAATCACAGCAGCAGCAGCAGCAGCAGCAGCAACGTGTCAGGAGTCATCAAAAAGCCTCCCTCCCAGAATAATCCAGAAAACCTATAAGCGCCAAAAATAGTAGCAGCAACTAAAAGGGGGATCAAAGCTTAAAAAAAAAGAGAAAGAAAGCAAAGACACGAAAAAAAGAGAGAATCGATACGCTATCAGGCCGTCAGTTAATGGAAGAGAAAGAGACGTAGAGAGAGGCCTCCGGGCGTAACGCGATCTACCTGTGCTGCCGCACCTTTTAATCAGCTTACACGCTCGCGCTGCTTGTGGCTTGTGTACGCGAGGGGCCAAGCCACGTTTCGCGCGCGCGCGAGCAGCTGTACCCGGGTCGAGCGGAATTTGCTCATTACACAGAGAGAGAGAGAGAGAGAGAGAGAGAGAGAGAGAGAAAGAGAGAAGGGATAGTGGGTGGAGAGGAGGCGGTAGAGTTGCGGGTAGGTTTCGCCGAATGGAAGAGCGATTGAGCAGTACGGGAGAGCGCGCGAGGCAAGCCTCGCTACAACTTAATCAAACTTGGATACCTACGTATATATACGAGCGTCCGTGCGCGATTTACTCCGCGGCCCCTTGTGCATCCAACACACGCGATTATTGAGTTGTGTGTGCAGTACAATTGCACCGAGAGCTCGAGTGCGCGCCGCGATGCTCTTGTACGATTCGAGTTTGTTCCAAGACGGATAGTCCTACCAGAGCTACAGTTGAAACAGCTTTTACGTGGAAACGAGAGAGAGAGAGAGAGAGAGAGAGAGAGAGAGAGAGAGAGAGGGATAGTCGATGGATCGTTTTTGATTATTTAGTCTCGAGCTGTCTTATTATGAAGATTTGCTATGTGAATTTTATTGGACTAACAATGAGAAGTGATATCATTATTAGAGAATTTTGTCAAAAGGTTCAGATGATCTGTTCTCTGAGATCTCGTTGTAAAATTGACTTCTAGAAAGCGATTTGATATGTGGCACAAAAATTTTGCCCGCATGAAATCCTTTCCGCTGCTAGACAATCAAAGAATGACTATGGTCCATTTTGCTGCTTAAGAGTTATGCTTACTCTCAAGATGTCATTCAAGTGCAAGTGGAGCCATTGCGGTAACCAAAGTATACTTTGCTTGAGCTCCGAGGACATTATCACAAACCGGGTGATCCAATTGATCTCGAGATTTCGATCTGCCTTTCAAAATCGCAATAATGCATATAATCCCGTAAGTATGATATGTAGCAGTATAGCATATGTAGTTGGCCAACTTTCTTTCAAAAGTAAAATAAGGTTCTAGGGAAAAATTCAATACTTTACGGCGCAATTTGGGAGAATCATATAATAGCGGTGCACCAAACCAGAATTTACTTCGTGTCTCATTATTAACAAGAGATTCTGCATTTTTCACGTGATGATTTGTTGGAAACGCAGGTGCTCCTTGCTCGTAGTGAATTAGGGAGAATTGGATGAGGATTAATGCAAGAGCACCTTCCTCGCTCAACGTATAGAAGCGAGAACGTGGAATAACCAAGTCAACCAAGTCACTAGAGCACAGTACCTTCCAATCGATCCCCTATCTTACCCAGTCACACTAGTTTACCCGGCTGATTTAAGAAGGTAAGGCAAAGGGCAATCGAATTAAAAAAAAAGATAGATTTTTTTGCCAAATTCTATAAAGGGTTCTCTAAATCTCATTGATTATTATCGACTATAAACAGCCCAATAAAAACACACAAATATAAAGTCTGATCTCGAAAATCTTCTCTTAAAATGCATTGACGCTCATCCTTCAATTCCATCCAACGATTATATATAACAGGAAGTATACAGGAACAATGCCCTTTTGCATAATCGATATTCTAAAGTTCAAAGAACTTTCATACGTCGATAA
The DNA here is from genome assembly GCA_900490025.1 of Megastigmus dorsalis. Lineage (NCBI taxonomy): Eukaryota > Metazoa > Arthropoda > Insecta > Hymenoptera > Megastigmidae > Megastigmus > Megastigmus dorsalis. The sequence goes on from UELU01141222.1 coordinate 40,702, forward strand.
TAATTAACTCAAAATTATTCGCCGAAGTGGATTATAGTATACATATATATACACGAGGAAAATATGCGCTGATCAGGGTCAACATTCTAGTCGCTGCACAGAAGCCGCCCATCAATCCAGTCATTTAATTATTCAATAAGAATTAAACGCGGATCCGGTCTCGTGCAGCAGTTCCCTCTCTATATCGCTCGTCGGATCGAGCTCCAGTTGCGTAATGCACTCGCGTATAATAATAGTTGGATATAAATCGATCCCCGTGTAGCCTGTGCGTGCACCAGTGTCCATGCGCTTGTGTATCCGTGAGTGCATGTGTGACGTTGGTATATCAAGTAATGATATCATTGGCGTGTGTGCATATAGATTAGGTGTTGCATGTCCTGCAGGCGCATATCCATCATATCGATGACCGTTGAGTCAGAGAGGGAGGGAGAGGGAGGGATCCTGGCAGCTAAGTGCTCGGCATTATCAAAGTGAAATTCGAAGCAGATAATCTGTGCGAGTGTAATATCATTATGCGCTGTGACATAGGTGTACCTGTCTCTGTGTGCGTGTGTGTGTGTGTGTGCGTGTGTGCGCGCGAGGATACATTGCAGTGAAGCCGATACTTGAATCGCCTATCTTTATGTATGAGCACGCGCGCGATGCTGTGTTTCTTCGTCGCTTCTCTCCCTCCCGATCGCCTTACCTAAACACGACTCTCTCTCTCTCTCTCTCTCTCTCTCTGTTCGTCGCATGCGCGCCCTCTAGATTCCGATTTCGGGAGCTTGCGAAAGCGTGTATACACGCGTAACAAACTAGATGCGAGCTGAGTAAACTAATTGTCGACCGGAAGGTAAGCTACAAATAATACTCTGGAATTAAATTTCGAAGTACCACCAGGTAACTATTGAAAAGGACAAATATAATTTTTGCCTTTGTAGTACTACGTGAAATAATAGTACTTTTCGACATTGATGGGTAAGTCGGCTTTTTAGCGTATAGGACGTTTTTCGCCCGAGCGAGGCGAGCCTAGAATACTCCCAAAAAAGTGAAAGAAAATAAAAAATATTTTTATTTGAAAAATCGAAACTTACCATGTATTATTCTAGAACGGTTTTGAAATATTTCACCTTCAGGAAAAAATTCAGGCTTGAAAGATTAAAGAACGAATGAGAAGAATGGATTATGTGTAGCATTGTTTCGAAGGTGAAATAAGGTTTTGCATTTTATAACCGATAGGATCGTTGGTAAATGAATAGAAGTCAATAAGTATTTTATTTATTGGAATTCAGAAAAGTACGGTTAAAACAATTGTTTTAAGTAATATTGCTCTCGGAATTTCTAGAATGTTATTTTTTATTTTTTCAAGTACTCTAGGTAATGGGTTACTAACTCGATGTATTAATTGAAAACCTACCTTTTTAATATATTTTTGCAAGGTTTTGTATTTTATTTTTAAAGTTTTACGAGTAGTATAAAAAATGATTTAGTGTCACTGCAGCTATTAAAGTTTATAAAAAAAATTGTAGTCAACTTATAGGTATGTTAAATATTGAATAACATTTTGTTGCAATTTATTGGTATTTTATTTACGAAGTTAATGATTTTTAATAGTCAATTTCTAAAATTGATATTTAATTTATCGGCTGCAGCTCTGCAGTCGTTAATTTTTAATAAGATTTAATTATTCGATAACATTAATTTATATATTAATAAATTTTGAATAATGGCTCATGAACCCGCGTAACATTATGGAATCAAAATAAATCCTCGAAGACAATTTCATTAAGCTCATTTAAAGTATTCACATCGAATTCTTTTTACAAATTAAACGAGAACGAATCGCAGAATTAAATTTTTTCCTGCCAGTGTAAAGCAGGCACAAACTTCGAATACCACTCGTAAAAAGTTCATCCCGCAATAATTACGCAAAAGCAATTAATAATTTCCAGCGCTTCTCGTATACCGCATTCACCGTTGAAAGATTTTTCCAAGGGGGCCGGAGTACATTATACATACACACACACACGCGAGTACGTAATAATTATTTACGTTCATTTTAGAGTTTCCATTTCCGAGCGGAGCCCCTGTGTACATCCACTCCCACGGCAAAAAGTGATGAATTTTAATCTTAAGCTTAATCGCTGACTCATCAAACCCTCATAAGATATTCGTTAGTCTGCGCGCTGCGCGCTGTATTGCTTCGCACATGTATATAACAAACTGCACGCGACAGAGGAGCGAGCGTCGAGCCACGCGCGCAGGAATTGCGTATTTTTAGAGCATATGAAATTGTTGTTTATGCGTCTCTCCCGTACACCCGCACGAACATTGTTTATTTATTTATACTCTTTTCTCCTGGCTATACCTCTCTCTTTTTTCCCTCTCTTTGTTATATACGCACTCGTTCATAAATATGAGCTCGCGCGCGCGACGATCCGCTTGTATTTACACGCGGCCGAGAGACATGCGATTCTGACACATTGACACTGGGACGATGGGGGAGGCATACGCCGCCGCTGCGAGCGCGTGTGTGGCATTCATTGTGAGAGCTTATCGGGAGTGGGCTGAATTGCAACAATGAAACAGCCGCCGCTACTTCTGGTTTTTCCGCGTGTATTTTTGTCGCCTCCTCTCGCTTCCACTCTCGCGCCTAACCTGTACTCGCTTCCACTCTCACTGGCGTTCTGCACTCGTTGCCGGGCCGCGGGCTCGAGCTCTCTTTTTTCTCCTTTCTCATCTCGCGATGCACATTTTTCGTTCCGCCTGTTTTGTTTTATTGTCGGCCGTTTGTTTGCTTTGGCCTTTCTCGTGCTTGCTTTTTCTCCACTCGCGCGCGCGCGTCTACTCGCACAAGCGGGCCGCGTTCGCTGTACTCGCGAAAAAAAGGCGGCGAATAATTTATGGAATTTCCCAGCGCGCGTGAATTAACTTTGAAAAGTGGCCGTTTGCGTCCTCGCGCCTCTCGCCGCCGCGTGGCAGCACTGTAATTTTAAGGAGAGGTGCGCAACCTGTATAGGCCCCGCCTGTGCACGTATATAATGTGTGGAGTGTTTCAGATATAATGGAAAAGAAATCGCGTGTAAGGAGAAAACGAGTCGTGCTTTACGTGCACAATTACTCTTTTGTAGTGCTCGTCGGAATCGTAACATACAAATGACATTAAAACTATTTATGGCTGACTTTTTTATTTTTAAGTGATACTTATAACCTAATTATTAAAAATTAATTATATTTCTTCATGATGCAAAGCTGCCCCCGTAATCTCTTAATTTAATGTATGAATAAAAAAAGGTTTTGTCACATCCAAATTCTTACACGCCATGTAACCAAAGTTTTACTTTTTGCAACTAAACACGAGCCAACTAATGACTTTGGATGCTACAACTAAATTTTTTCCTTCCGCGTACGTATATGTTGTTTTAATATTTTTTTTATATTTTTACTCGCGTTAGATTTAACAAACACATGATTAGATTCAAGTATACAGCATTGCATATACATCGAACGCTCGCGATTCAATCGCAAGCTGCCCAACCAGATTCCGATTTCAACAACAGCGCAACACATTCGACATCCAAGTATATCTCCACGTAACACAGGTATAGATCATCCGAAAAAAGTGTCTAAAGACATATCGCATGAAAGCCATGCCAGCCGCACTCGCATTCTCTTACTCTCTTACTCTCTCTCTCTCTCTCTATCTCTCTGGCGCGCTTAAATTTGCATACGAGTCCAGCAAGCCGAACTGCTCTGCACACAGCATCAGCCTGTCTCTCTCGTGCGCACCGCTCGCAGTAATTTCGCGTAATTTCAATGCACACGCAGCGGCAGGGGCAACGGCAACGGCAGCAGCAGCCGATCTATTTAACACTTGACACTGGAAAGCAGCTGCATTAAGCTTTAGTCTTGCAGCGAAACTCCATGAAACTGCAGACTCGACACCGCCAACAGTAGCAGCAGTAAGCAGCACGAAAACGATATATATATATATATATATATATATACCGAACAAGCTAGAAATACAGTGACGAGAGAGGAGAATAGTTGGGGGGAAAAACGAAGCGAGACTTGCGAGCCTCGATCGCTTTGCACACGCCGAGACTGCTGCTGCTACTGCTGCTGCTGCACGAACAGCTGACCCGTTGACTGCCGCCTAACCCTTCCGCTCGCTTTGGCGACGTAGCAGCGTCAATGTCCATCAGGAGCAACAGCCAAGCATATTTGTTTCGCTTGTATCCCACCGTTTCCTCTGTGTACAGGTCTCTGCAGTCTGTGTGTGTGCGTGTGCGTGTATGGTGTGGCTCGATGCACGTGTGAGTGTGGCCGTGCAATATGCGCGCCGGCTAATATACGCGTCCGCCTGAATTTATCGCCTTTGGCATTAGTGCTTATTACTGCACGCTCCGCGTATATGCAGAGGCGCACTCTCGTGAATATGCGCGCGGTATCGGTGCTTCCGAGCGCTCTTTCCGCGTTGCCGCATATACGACAGATACTGAAATGGCCAGCGTCTTCGATACTTTGTTTTTTAATCCATCAGACGTCGAGTAACTCTCTAGTATACGAGGGTGAAAAAAATATGTGTAATTATAGTGAATTTTGAAGAGCGAAGGCGGTGAAAAAGAATGAATTTTTATTAATCTGCGCAACACTTCATAATTACAGTGATCTGTGGCTTTTATATTTCTTATAGTTTTTGCTGACTGCGCGTATACTCGGCTCGAAAAATGAGATTTGATTCCCGTTTCAAATATCTCCGCATCTTGTTGTAAATTTAACTAATGTATTTGTCTGTGGAGTGCAATTATGCGCAGAGATTATGGAAGAAGAAAACGCTAATTTAGCGTGAGATTTTAAAACTATGTTTCGCTTGATGCCAAATTATTTTTAGCAGCGTTGTTATTCTTTGACGATACATTTCTTGAATAAACTGACAAAACTTAATATTTAAATGTCAAATGGACTATTTACATTTTAATGTGAGTTTGCCTTGGACATTAGTAACTTTGTTAAAATATGAAAAACATTTGTCTTTTTCTAATTACTTTACGCGTTACGTAATAATTTCAAGTCTTCTTATGTGCTATGTAATGCCATTCTCTGTTCCAACTGTTTAATGGGCTACAAATAATCTAATGGATAATGAAGTTAACTAAGTACGTTGAAATATCATGATCATAATCATGCAGAAAGATCATTAAGTATTACTAATGATGGCTGCCCAACTTTTTGTTTCGAAGGCATTATTATTCTCATTATTCACAAGGTATTAAACTGTCGATGTGCAAACTTTTAGAGAGTAGGTCACCGGTGAGCTTAAAAGACGCAGATTATATCGTAATTAGGACAAAGTATTGGTGGAAAAAGGCACTGAAACGTAAAGCATGCCCCTTCCGTTTGATCAGCATTTTTGTAAAAATACTTTACGGGCTATATGTGTAAAACTGCTAAAGTGGTGGTCGTTCAATTGGTTCATTTACTTATTATAGAGTTCCCAAATTGTCGCCCGTTAAACTCGTTAAGTCCTGTATTTATTTAGTAGTATAATCGAACCTAACTCTCAATTGCTAGGACCATGGATTTTATGTGAAAAAAGTAAATTTTGTTTTCATGTTTTTTTTTTTTTGTAGAGGCAATATTTGATAAAGTTTTTATCATTTTATTATGCTTTTTATACGAACTATCAGAATATAAAATAAAAAATTCATCGAAGATCCCAATTAGTGCGATAAAATTTGATTATTAAAGATAAGTACATACATTTAAATTATAATATTGAAATGTGACATTTTATTATTAATATCCAACACTTGAAGCATAAAATGGATATAAATGGTACTTAATTTGGGGAAACGTCGCTTTAATTATAACGTATTTTATTGATAAATCAATTTCTGAGATAGAAATTAATTATTTACCGTGAATTCGGTGCAGAATTTTATATACGAACGCGTTCAAATATAATAAGATATTTTTTCTTTTCATCTCCGCTTTCCTTTTACATTAATGTATTAACGATATACGATCCACCGAATTCCCCAAATGTAAAGGAATTACGCTGCCCTTTTACATGTAATAATTATCATCGACCCGGTATAGCATGCCTGCCGTTTCGAAATTAAAAAGAAAAAAACTGTAAAATATAAAACCGCGATTTTACAATTTATATCGTCGATGCTCGGTCTGCAGCGGCAACAATATTTTCGGCCACCGTGCGCTGGCTTCGAATACATTATCGCGCACATTAAATTTCAGGCTAATAATCGCAACGTGAAAAATCACCGAACTTTTCGCTATATACGTATATATTACATATATATGTTGGTGCAGAAAGTGGATTGGCCGAGTGGGAGGCGAGAGCATAACCTCGGGCCGGCGCGCTCTTGGACTTGTCAGCTGCGACCAGTCCCGCGATAAAGTTCAGCGGGCGAGCGAGCAGCCGAAACACAAGGACGGCCACTATAGTAGTCGTCGTCGCGCCGCCAGTTGCGTTTTCAAAAGCGTCCGGATCCGAGTCCGGATCGATGAATCCTCCTCCTCCTAGTCCTCCGCCCCCTTTTTTGCGCCAAGCTCGTTCCGTCCTCCCTGTGCTGTCTCCGTGCGCGCCTAGACTCTCTCTCTCTCTCTCTCTCTCTCTCTCCCTCTCTCTCTCTCTCTGGCAACGAGCCAGTTTTCCTCCTTGTCTTCTTTTACTCCCGCTCTCTGTCGCTCGGGGACACTCGCCGAAATTTACCTACTTGTGCTAATACGTAATGGCGTAGGCGTTCGCACAAGAAACGCATTACCGCGCTTGCGTTCTGATAGAATTACTTTGGATAATGCGGTGTTGCAGGAGGTAGTGAATGAGAGAGGGAGAGAGAGAGAGAGGAGCTCAGTGCACCGCCATCTTTTACGGGAAGCATAGTGTGCTGCACGGGGCGCATAAGGTGGCGGCTCTCCCTCCCCCATAACCTCTCCCCCCCCCCCCCCCCCCCCCC
>UELU01141224.1:0-11422 GCA_900490025.1 Megastigmus dorsalis
GTCTGCATCTATAACTGTATGAATTAATAAAATAGACGTTTTTAGTTTTCGGCTTCTTAATATTTCGTTAATTATTTTTTAAGTGACATTAGCTGTCGTTAAATTTGTTTTCTTCAATTTTTACTTCTACGTTTCTAACTGTTCGGCATTTTTAACCGTCTGCAAATTTACCTTTCGGCAAAATTATCCGCACCCAATTTCATATATCTATTGTATAACCGTTTTGCGCGGCATGTCATTCGGACATTTTGAATTTTTCACTTCCCTCATCGAGGTGCAAGCAGCTGGACGGAATCTTTGTGTTTATATAGTATTTTCTCAAATTAAAAGTGTTTGGCGACTTCAATTCGACAACGAGAACAAGTTTCAATTGATTTCCTATTAAAGGCAATCTGAGATTTACATCAGCCTGAGATTTTGATGGCAAGTATTATTGTTTATACGCATTATATACGCGGCATAAGATAGCATAACCTCGTCTACTAGCGAGCGCATGGATATTTTGCGTCACATGCTTTTTTAAAATAAATTAAAATATTATTTTATGAAAAATATTAAAGTATCGGTTCTAAAAATGTTTGTCTGAAAAATGAGCTATAATATGTTAACCTGAAAATTTTTTAATTTTAAATAGATTTAGTTAATAATTATTTACTTTAGATTTAGTTTAAGGTTGTTTGACTTTTACAATTAAAGTTGCTATTTTAATAATATTGCATTTAGGTAATTGCAATTTTTATGGCAAGTATTATTGTTGCATTATATACACGGCATAAGATAGCATAACCTTGCCTACTCGCGAGCGCGTGGTTATTTTGCATCACATGCTATTTTAAAATAAATTAAAATAGTATTTTAATAAAAATATTAAAGAAGATATGAATGTGAAAAATTCAAATTTTGTTAATTATTTACTTTAGATTCAGTTTAAGCTTATTTAACTTTTATAATTAAAGTTGCTATTTTAAAATTATTCCATTTAGGTAATTGAAAACAGCATTAAAATGTATCGGTTAAAACAGATTCGGTCTCGTAAACGTTTTAGTAAAATCTCTCTCGAGTATCGTTGCAAAATCGAACGTTTAGTTTCGTAGCATTGTGATGTCCAGACTCTCACTTCTGGACGAGTATGTCTATGTGGATAAAGCTCCACCGTGATTCTTAATTATTTGAAATTTATGGATTTATTTCTTAACGATAGAATGGGATCGTTGGACTTACTATTTGATGACTGTAGATCTCTCGTTCGGCTTGTCGCTGCTGATTGATGGATGAGGTTTTTATTTTAAACAAAATTCACTTCTTTTTTTAATGAAACGAAATTATCTTTATTGACTTTGAGAAAATTTTATAATTTTAAGTTTGATATTCGGTATTTAAAAACAGATGTCAACGGTAGTTAGCAAGTTTTAGAATATAGTTATTTTAATCGATTCTGATAATAATTAGTAACCTGCGGAGCACGGAGCGTCGCGGCAGGTAGATCTTGAGGAGCACGGAGCTTCGTCGCAAGACCGAGTCAATGACTGCCTTGATGTCCTCCTTTAATCGTTTTTAAAGGATCAAAAGTGTGTCGACAAGTGACGTATTACTCTACTTTAATTGCTTACAAATGTGATTGAAATTTAGTATTAAGCTTCGTGCTCGATTTGGCCGTATTACAAAAGATTGTGAAATGCTGCGTATGCATTTCACAATTATACACTTCTCGTTTGTCGATTGATACATTTAAATTTTACTTCTTTCGCATCGCATTCATTTCGCTTGAATTCCGATTTACAAATAATAATTTTTCATTGAACGATTGACCTTAATTAAAATAAGGTACGTCGTAGGACGTAACAGCATATCGTAGCATAATCGTGAACGCTGTAATGCAACGGTTGAATTTTTCAATGATAATGATAATAAGAATAACGAAGAACAGGAATCTAACGATGAAAATAATTTATCCAACATTTCTTTTAATTCAATAAACGATTGTATTAGTGGTCAATCTAGTGATTCGTCTGTTTCATGTGATTCATCAGAAGAAACTGATGAAGAAATACCCGTAGAATGTAATACTTTGCCCGATTTTGAAGCACGCCTGGGTGATGCGTTTGAATCTACGAACATGAATCAAACTCAAATAAAGAGAGCACTAGAAGTGCTCCGTACACATGCATGCTTTGCTAATATTCATAAAGATCCCCGTACGATTTTAAAAACACCTCGTTCTTCTACTGTTACTCAACAAATAGCTGGGGGCGAATATCTCCATCTGGTTGGTCTGGGACTTGTCTGGACGAAGTCCGGCCTCCTGAGTCTGATAATAATCTGGTTTCAGTCTGGTGAAAATCTATGTGAAGTCTGGCTATGGCCACTTTACCAGACTTTATGTTTTTTACTTGGAAACGACCCAGACCACTGTTGAAACGCAGTGTGGCTTGTGATTCATTCATGTGCTTGTATATCTACGACAAACAAGCACATGAAAATAAACAGATTTTATAGAAAATATTTTTTAGTTATTCTTTTTCAATATTATTCACTGATTCAATTACATAAATCTTATCTCCTACGGTTAGTTTAAATAATATATATTGTATATTATTAACGGGAATCGCAATGTTTGATTCATTATCGACGTTACATAAATATATAAATGGTAGCGCAGTATCAAGTAATTTGCAATAAAAAGCATTGGTAACAGTACAGTTATCAATAATCGCATAGCTTTGACATAAATTTTCGTCGCAATCGTCACACGTTTTTTCACATACACATTTACAATTTTTTATAAATAGTTTTACGATGCCTATATAAAAGATTCCATTAAGAACGTATTTTATAACGGAGGAATTCGTTTTTCCTTTTGGATCCTACGATGTAGAATCAATTAGTACACTATTTTTTAGCAATCTATAAAAGATATGAACTTTACGATCATCTAATTGTATATTTCTAAAGCAGTACCATATGAATGGACTAAGTATTACACTTTTTTTACTTGTACCAACAATAGAAATATTAGCACCAATTTTTTTAGTTTTTAGCCTGAATTTTGAGTCTAATCCGGTACAATAATTATATGCTATGCTGTCTACATTTAAATATTTTTTTTATTTCTGAATAATTGAAAAATAAGAATAGAGTCGAGCAAATTTGTAGCTCAGCGTATTTTGTACCATGAACAAAACTTTTAAGTACACCATTTAAGTTTTCAAATAAAAAACACGACGTTACCCGTAAAGGACCAAAACGTTTTACAATTTCAAGCAAATGTAATAATAAATGTACATTGCAGACCATGTATTTATCCCTATATAAATTTGTATATTGCAATACATATTCGTGAAGCATTCGAGATGTTTTTTCAATTGATTCCCTCGATACACTTGCTTGATTTAATAAATAGACACCGAAAACCAGTAACTTATGATGATTCAAATATTTGTTATCCATAATGTCGCATAGAATTGGCAGACTGTAAATTAAAAGAAATAGTTTAAGTTCTGAAGCCTTCCAATATGCTATATCAGACACAGTTCGAGGCAATCTGACGGCGAAATTAGGAGGACAAATTGATGAAATACGCTTGTTAATAACTCCCAAAAATTTTGTTAAAGACGAAGCATGATTATGATTTTCGGAATCAAACCAAAGCCATCCAAGTTTTTTAGCAATTCCTACGTACATACAGTGCATTACGTCAATTGAAGTTGTCTCTATATAATTATAAACAATTTTCGATAGTATAGTCAAACCTTTAATACTGAAAACTTCATCTTTTGTTGCAGATGCTTCGTTAGCGAATTGTAAACTCTCTTCTGTTGTGCGCATTTGTATATTATTTGAGTAAGGATAAACGTGGACATGGTCAACTGTTTCTCCTTTTTCTTTACAATTTTGACAGCCATAATTACCGTTATATTGCTTCATATTTAAGAAAAGTGATTTTGCTTGCAAATCACACGTACCACACATGACAATACCTCTAATGTGTAATACATCATGAGAATTAGGAAGAAAAACGGAAATACCTTTATACAATTTTCTTAAGTTATCACGAAAAGTATTTAGGAATAAATTAGCATCAAGCTTTCTATGACCGAACCACAAACCAGCTAAAATCATATTTTCGCGTTTAAATCGATGTATATAAGGAAGTTCATTAATAACGAAATAGAAAGGCCAGATACTTAATTTAGACGACTTATAGAGAGGTACACCATTGGTATTCCACATTAGTGAAATATTATTTAGATCTCTTAAAAATCCGTTCTCTATAAGCTCCTTGTATACATAGCCATCGTATATATCTTCAAAGTTTTGGTTATTAACTTTTTGACGCTCGAATTTGTTAATCAATAAATTTTTTAATCCTGGCCTCTTATACAATTTAGTTAACTGATCTATAAGAGGTATTTCCATAAAGTAACTGCTTTCAGTTCTTTTTTTACAATTTTCACATTTATCTTCATTAGCATCTTGTTGTTTTACATTGCAGATCGAACAGTAATAATGGCGAACAATAGGTGTTTTTATATCATTAAAAAGTTTCTTAAATCTATACAATGTTTTTAAGCATAAATTAGGTTGTGCGCAATGCAATGATATTAAGCTAAGTATTTTCGCAAAAAGGACTCCGCTATTATTAAATCTAAGTATTAAAGATAGTACCGACAGGATGTGTTCTGCGACATTTAAAGGCGATCCGGGGTAGAACGGTTTATCAGCGTTTTCAATGAAAAAGGAATCATCAGGTTCATTTTCGTCACTCGTAGATTCATCTTCGTTCGAATCTGAGTCGGTGACTTCCGTATCGCTTTCGTGTGTAGCATGCTCTGAACCCGCCTCGTAGAAAGCATTATTTTGGCGACCAGTTAAATTTCTTCGATTTTTAATTGAATTTTCTTGCAAATCTGTTTTGTAAAAGGTATTTAAAAATTATAAAGATTAGTATTATACAAATTTCGGTGATTTTCAAATTTTTCATTTCAATCGTAAATGACGAACACGCAGACCGTGCAAGTAAGCAAGCTTCGGCGACAAGTCGAACAGCCAGCCGCCTGCCTGTATATATACACTTTACGCTATTGTCAAAATGCGCGTCTCGCGAACTCTTTGTCTGGGTGTCACAATACATAAGCTATATATAGTCATATAGCTATATATAGTCCTTTTTCATTTTTCTGACTCTTCTTACGAAAAAATCTTAATAATTCGCCCGCTATTTGAACAGATATTATTTTTAATAAGCACGCGTGAACAAAAATTGATTTAAAAAAAAATTATTTTTGCGCCTCGTATGAAAATAAGAAATATTAGTAGGAAAGAAATAATTTTTTTAATTCCTCACTGTTATAGGCGTTTTCTAAATTCGATTGGTAAAATTCGAAATCTTCATCCCTCGATTTTGATGAAGATGAATCGGAATGCAGGTTATCTGATGTGACGTCTGATAACGTAGAATTTTCATCTGAATCGCTTTGGTCGGATGAAAAGTGTTTTCGATCTTCGTCGTCAGAACTAGATAAATTTTGAAGTTGTCTTCTTATTTTGTATTGACTAGATTTACTGTAATCTCTAAAAATCTTCGGTAGTTTCGGCATTTCAAATTCTTCAAGAACATATAGCAAATATATATTAATAAAAAAAAATTTAGCCTATAATTTTTTTGTTAAGTGACATTCGATATTCGAACAGAAAAGAACGCACACCGAATTCACAAAAAACGAAATAAGCAAACGATAGCTGTGTTTACGCTAAACAAGCAATACAATAACAAGAATAACCTTTTTCAAAGATTTAAATAATTTGAGTGCTTTATTAAGTTAAAGTGAAAATAATGTTGTGCCATTTAGTATTTTGGGAAAATGTAAGGCTAAATACAAATTGAAATGGTACAATATTGAAGAGATTTCGAGAAGGTAAAAAAGACTAGTATATAAAATAATTTTTTACTTGATCTGATTATTTGCCATGCTACTAATCTTTTATGCAGCTAAAAATTTATCTAGTTTTAATATTATTTTACAGAAGCCATGAATTCAAATGTCAACTTCGCTGAGCCTACAAGAGACGAGTTTGACTACAGCATGTGCAAAGCTCTTAAAAGCACAAAAGAGCGCTTGCGACGACGCTTGCAAGACAGCGACGTGATCCACCGGAAGAATATGCACCTAGGAGAAAACGAGTCTGATCTTGAAGATGACAGCTATGACAATATAATTGGTCAAGACGACGAAGGTATTCTATATTGTGACTACTTTTCTTAATTTGTCTCTTTTTTCATAAATTTTCACATTACTGTATTTTATTTTTCAACATTGCAAGATATTTTTCGATATTATAATTATTGGTAATATTTTATCAATTATTATCTTATATTTTTTCTGAGTTGCTAAGCAAAGCGTGTAGGAGAGCGTAACTTTATTCTATATCTATATTTATTTAAGTATATAAATTCATTTTTTCAGAAACATTAAGGAATTCTGAGGTCGAAGACGACGAAGATTTGGACAGATGTGTGACAGATGAACAGCCTATGGAGAATAAAGACTTGTCAGATTTCCATCAGGTGGATGAAGAATGCCCGAGATTCGTAGCCGAGGAGCCAATAATGGAAGGAGACCTCTTCAACACCGAGGGCTTCGAAGACTTTGCAGAAGTTTTTAAATCATTTTTTATATTATTTTATAAGTATCTTCTATTCAGTAACTTCTTAAATCGTTTCTATTTATTTTTTTTAGATATATAATGTAGAATTTTAATTTTAGTTTTTCCTTAATGAGATTTTTTTTCAGGGATTAAAAATGCACATTCAATGAAAGCTACTTTCTACTATATAAGTTTTCTTTCAATGATTTTATATTCATTTAACTTGCATTTTTACTAAAACAACTTTTCTTGACGATTATAATTTGTTTATTTTCAATTTTTTATTTCAACTACGCTTCAAGAAAGGTTGTCGGAGGGGCAAGAACTGGTTGTGCCTCACGGTGCCGGGCGAGGTCGGGGCACGCACACATAAAAAAAAAGAAAAAATTTGATTTCTTTAATTTGTTTTTTATTTGTTGCATGTATATCCATATTCAACCGAGTGATACTGTGCAAGGGCGATGGTGCAAGGAGACTTGGGCTGGTGCTTGTAAATTAGATGCCTATGCTGTCAGAACACTACAGGATAAATGATGCACCTCATAAGGAAGAGGAACGATTGGACATCAGAAGATAATATTTGAAAAGTATTGATTTTTGAATCATAAGCACTGTGTGTGTTATCATTTCTCTGAAAATCTTGATGTCTAATATTCAATGTATCTAATAATTGGCATCGAGAAAATTTAAATAATTAATTACACACAGCTATAGAATTTTTAAACAATTGTTATACATAGGCATAGCAATTTTGTGTTGTCAAATATGATAATTTTCTTGATAGAAATAATTATTAGAATACATTTTATAAGTAAAAATGGTGCTTGGTGGAAGAATCTTACCCTTAAGGGCAAGAGGAACAAGTAAGTTGTTGATGTAAGGATATAGATTCTGTCACAATATCGCTTTTGCTACTTAAGTATTAAATGTCAAAACATGTAAATGTATTTTTTCTTATTTTAATTTTAAATACAATAACTGACCAAAGACTACCATTACTTTACCATTTTTAGATTAATTCAGCCTTAATTTAAGAATAACTATTCTATTTTTGTATGGAATGAGTATATGGATACAAGTGAACCGCTAAATTATTATGTGGTTTTCAAAACTGGAAGAACGCATGATACAGCATGAATAGTGTCTGCGTTGGCATAATTTTGGATAGTTTGTAAAAAACAAAGATTAGGTATTTTTTCTTGTTGTATATATTACTTGTATGTAAGTCCCATTTCACATTGTTGTCAATGGTTACTCCTAGATATTCGGTGTTCTCTACTCTTTCTCTTTGTTTGCCAAGAATGTTGATGCTCAAGTTTTTTGGTGTGCTGTTGCAATAGTTTTCAAATTCTATGTATACTGTCTTTTCCGTGCTCAATAAAAGTCTGTTAAGTGCTAAGCAAATTGCAATGATGCTTAAAAAATTGTTCATTTTATTCTCAATTTCTTCCCAGTTTTTTTCCAGTAACAATAATTGCGGTATCCTCAGCGTATGATAGGATTGCTTCTTCGGGTATTTCTTGTAACATGTCATTAATGTAGATTATGAAAAATAGTGGGCCTAAAATTGTACCTTGTGGTACGCCTGTTTCAACTGTTTTAAATTGACTAGTTTTACCATTGACTTTGACTCTTTGTTTTCTGTTGCTTAGATAATTTTTTATGAGGTTATAGACTTTCTCTCTGATACCATAATTATACAGTTTGCATAGTAATATTTGGTGGTCAACAGTATCGAATGCCTTTGCTAGATCTAGGAATGTATTTGCTATGGGTTCACTCTTATCTAATTTATTAAAAATGGAATTTGTTATTTGGTTAAGTGCATCTTTGGTGCTTAAATTTTTTCGAAATCCAAACTGCTTATTAGAAATAAGCTTATTTTTGTTGAAGAAATCGATCAGTCTGTTGTGTATTATTTTTTCGAAAGTTTTTGCTAAGTTAGAAATTAAAGAGATCGGACGGTAATTGTTTTGTGAATGTTTTTCTTTTGCTTTGTGTATTGGTATTGCTTCAGCTATTAGGACTTCAGGCCAAATTTCCTTTTCAATGCATAAGTTATAAATGTAAGTTAATGGGTTTGATATACTGTCACTTAAGGATTTTAGTACTTGTGTATTAATTTCATCAATTCCGCCATTTTTGTTTTTCACATTGCGAATTATTTGTACTATTTCTTGCTGTGTTATTTGTTTTAGGAATATGCTGTTTGAATTGATCTTAGATAATTTTATTTCTACATTTTGAGGTGTATTTATTTTATTTCTTAGCATTTCTCTTCCTGTACAAAAAAAATCGTTTAAGTTCTGAGCAATTTCTGTTGCGTCTTCAATTTTTTTGTTGTTTTCTCTTAGGTAGTCTATGTTGCTTTTTATCCTTTCTATTTTTCCAATTTTATTTTTTATTATTTTCCACAGATTTCTTTGGTTAAGAATATTTAAGTTTTGTTTGACGAGTTTTCTATCGAAATTTTCTTTTGCTTTATTTATGATGTTTTGTAGATTTTTAACATAGTTTTTGTATTTGGTTTCTTTGATTTGATTGTTATGATCTTTTTTTTCAGATATTATAAAGTTTTTCTTTAGTTTGACATGATTTTATGATTCCTTTTGTTATCCAGTTATTTGTTGGTTTATTTTTCCTGTTTTTGTCTTTTTTATTTCTTTCCTTCGCTTTGTTAATACAGAATTTTATTTTATCAATTAGGGTATTTATATCAATGTTTGGGTCATCTACTCGGTATATATCTAACCAGTTTATAGTTTCTGCAGTTTTTCGTAATTCTTGGTAATTTATTTTTGTATTATTTTCTTCTTTTTTAATTTCTTTTTGAACAGCTTTTATCTTCATAAAAATTGAGTAATGGTCATTGAATGGCGTTTCGAGTGTATATGTTCTATATTTTAATCTATTAAATTGAAAGAAGAAATTGTCTATGCAGGAGACCTTATTGTTGGTGATGTTCGAAGTCTAGTTATGCCATTAATCCCTGGGAAATATCCATTTTCTAATATAGTTTGTAAAAATTCTTGTTCAATTATATTTTGGTTTTGTATGTCAATGTTAAAATCACCTACAATCAAATTATTTTTGTGCTTCTTGTTAATTTTTATTAGTTCTTTAAAGTTCATTAAAAATTCCGTTTTGTGTAGATCATGGGATCTATACACTGCTGAGATTGATAGTTCTTCTGTGTTATCTAAAGAAATTACCGTTTTTAAAATTTTGAGTTTATTTATTTGAACTATTTCAGTTGTTTCATTTATATCGTCTCTAATATAAGTGACTAGACCATCTGATTTGTTAATTTTGCTTTCATTGTAATACATTCTGTAATTGCTGATTTTGAAGAATTCGTGGTGATCAAGTTTCCAGGATTCCGTACATACAATAATACAAGGTTTTACTATTAAGTTGTTAATAAACACGAGTAATTTATTGTAATTTGAATTTAGGCTTCTAATATTTATACATAATATTGTTTCATTGTCTTTTGTTAAGTATTTGTTAAGTGTGCATGTGTTATGTATCCTGTATTCTTTTACGAATAAGTCTTCCTCAAGATCTAAATTCATAGTTACCAGCTGCTTGCGTTGGTGTTTTCGGGCTTAGTGTTGTTGATGACGATACAGTGCTCGCAATTCTTACTCTTTTGACTGTTATCGACCGCTGAAATCTTGGTTGCTCTGTTTTACCAAAATATCTTGAGTAGGTAGGTTTTGATGGATAATCAGTCATATCGATGTATTTATTAATTTTATTTTTTTAAATATGACACAAATCACTGTCAATGGCACAACGATTAATGTCGTAGTTTAGTTTATATTTTTTGTTGTAATAGTCACAGTTCGGGCAGTTATGTGATTGACTTTTACACTGATCAGCTAGATGATTTTCTGCACACAAGTAACACGTGGCTTAGTTCGTGCATTTTTTTGCACTATGTCCAAATCTCGAACACTTGCTACGAGGACTGGTGTTTATAATGTCAAAAACTCTACAATTTTGATAGCCGACGAAGAGTCTATTACTATTATTTTTTATGTATTTATAGATTTTTGGTGTGACTTCTAATATAGCACTTATTGATTTTGTTTTTGGATTTGTATATATATATGTATTACTTTACATTTATCTTTGATGTTACTAAAATTTCTTTGATTTATATCTGTTTCTATTTCTTTATCGTCTTTAAATATTCTGTCTATATCACCCGGTTGAAAATATCCGTATGGATTCCGTATGGATTTCATACGGATTTCATATGGATTTCCTACTGATTTCCATACGGAATCCATACGGAATCCACATAGTAATCCGTCTAAAATTACAGCATGGATTCCATGTGGAATCTACACGGATTCTGTGTGGAATCTACACGGATTCCATGCGAAATTTGCATGAATTCCATGTGGAATCAATACGAATTCTGCCTACAAATCCACGCAAAATATGGTAAGTTTAAAAATACACCCTAGATGACATAAAATCCATACTGTTTCGATGTAAAATCCATACGGAACCAAACCCATGTGGAATCTACACTTATACTTAACCTATACTTAATAGAATCGCATTTTGTATTATATTATATATCGCATAACGCTTCACAAATTAATCGCAATTAAATTAAACGCTTAAAAAAATGTTCCCCGACTGGGATTCGAACCGGCGTCCTCGGGTTACCATGCATGTACCTTAACCACTCCGCTAATATCGCACGCATTTATAATTTTGATTTTGTCCCTAAAGTATATATTTAAGTTAAGCTTTATAA
>UELU01141228.1:5716-48336 GCA_900490025.1 Megastigmus dorsalis
CCCCCCCCCCCCTCTCCCCCCCAACAACCAATACTTGAATATTTATCGTATTTCCTTTAAAATATTCCGGCGGGGAACCGTTTTGTCTATTTGTCATCTATCAGGCCGCGAATACGCGACTTGTTTACTTATTTATTCCATCTTTCTCTCTATATATATGTATAGACATATATTTCCTTCCTGTCCTATAACTGTTCGCCCGCGCGACAACTCACCTCTTTAATTTCCTCCGCAGGCATGGCAGCGTAGCTTTTTTACAATTTTAATTAGTTCTTCCGGTTTTTTCTCTTCCCTCATTTCCTACTTTGGCCTCAACGGCTCTCACTGTCCTCATCCTCCTCCTCCTCCTCCTTCCCCTCGTCTCCTGCACCGCCGCCGCCGCTGCGACTCATTCGACTTTATTCATGAACGGCTTATCTCTTTCTATATTACACTTTTGAAAGTGGCTCATTCAACATCTCATTCGGTCGATCTACTTTTTTCTCTCTCTCTCTCACGCACACACGCGCACACTCTCCTTTGCACGAGCGATTTATCGCATCTGTGGCCCGTCTTATGTATAGTCTATATCGCTTATAAACACGCGCTACATTCGCGTCTGGTGTGAGTGCGCAGTGGTGCAGAGCGCGTCGAAACAGTGGCTACATTTTATTTTTTTAAATACCGTTTCACCGATCTGATACATACGTTGTACCCATCGTCCGGACGTCAAATTATCGCTTTTTGATGGCTCGTTACGATTAGTCGTAAGTGTATATATATATATATATATATATATGTGTGTGTTCGTAAAAGTTGCTGCTGATGTATATCCGATGAGATCCGATTTCCTGGGCACAATATTATTCCTCTACCGGTCCGCGATACTAAAACAATCTCGAGAATCGTATTGTAATTAAGGATAAAAAAAAAAGTGGAGGCAAAAATCTATGAATAGAAGCGGTTGCAAGTCAAATTGTGTCGACGCGCGCTTGAGCTGCGCTCAATATATAAATTAATAGAGAAAAGGCAAAATATGCTAACGAGGCATTATTATTGCGCAAACATAAATATTTGTTCGTAGCGCGTGGTGGCAAGGCGAAAGAAATAAAAAAAAAAAGAGAAAAAAAAAAGAAAGACGAAAGAAAAAACAGCCAGAAGGATCGCATTATAATATTTGCACAATTTGTCAGCTCTTTCTCTGTTAATCTCTGCGCGTTTATCCGTCGGTTGCTGCTGCTGCTGGCAGACATGGCTACTGGCCCACTCGCGCAATCCGCCGGAAACACCCACACGCCCCCGCCTGTGTCTCTGATCGTTACCTTATATCTCGCGCGCGCAAAAGCCACCGCGAGAGCTGGCAATCGCGCAACAAATCAATCCCAAAATCTTAACGATGTCGTTCGACTCGCTCTATATCTATATCTATATATATATACCATACATACACCTATATATATATATATATATATATGCGTGTTAATACCCACACACGCGTGTATATAGTAGATCGATAAAGGAGACCTGCTTTGCTTTTGTAAATTTTTTCGTTGAACGATAATAGACTGGATATACATGTGTGAAAGCAGTATATACCTAGGATTCTTATGATGCATTTATGTCGTGTTGAATTTGCGACGACGTTTGCCTGATGTAGAGAGTAATAATGCAGATATCTCAATACGAAAATAGAACGAATGTATTTATTTTATCTTGTGAATATTTTTCTATTTAATAATTAAACATACATATATAGGTACATTTATAGAAAGACACCCCTCAATATATATATATACAAGTATGAAAAGCTTACGGTCGATTACAGCATATTTTACGTTTCAACTATCTCTCGTCGTGTTGGAAAGCCAAATTTTATTTAAATCAAGTGCTTTTTTCTTCTTTAAGAGATCATTTAAACGGACAACTACAAATATCATGAAAATCATACATCCAGTTCAGACGAATTAACACCTTTGAATGTCACCCGTAGAACAATAATTCTCTTTTCCAGCCCCCCCCCCGCATACTCAATCCCTCGTTCCTCGAACGAGCGCAAAATCTCTTTTTGCCCACCATCATAGCGCCAATAATCTACCCGGAAATCGTAAGGCGGGGCTCACTCACCTTATACACACGGCTCGATCCTCGATTTCTCGAGAATCCAACGCCAAGAGTCCAGCGCCCTTTAATTCCCCTTGTCCACTTCTCTCTCTCTCTCTCTCTCTCTCTCTCTCTTCAATGCGTTGATATTCAATGCAAGTGCATCGCTTTGGCCTTCAAGACGGCCTCTACGTGCAGTAGTTATATACGGTACGCCCACGACTTCCATGAAAACGCCGCCGCTGTTGCTGCTGCTGCTGCTGCTGCTGCTGCTGCTGCCGCTACCGTTGCTGATGTGTTGGCTTTGAGGAGCGAGCAGCGCGCATATTAATATACCGACGATTTTCGTGTACGTAGGAGTCAGCGGCTACGGCTCTCCGATAGTTTTACCCTCGATTCCGTTGAATAAAACATGCTCCGTACATACGAGCGACGAGGAGAGATGTACCGATTGTTAATCCTCTGTTGTTGTGTGCAGCTCGCGGACCTCCGGGTCAACGGCGTATACTCACATGTATATATACACACACTTTGATGAAACTCTGACCACCCGTATATAGAGTTTATATTCTACAGTCGACCAGATCCTATGTATAACTTGCGGTATAATTGTAATAATTGTGAATGCTAATCGTGAATAGAAATAACATTGAAGGTATGCTAATCAGAAAGAAAGTTGCGGTATAATTATTTTAGACTTTTTTTCGCTTACTCCGAGTCATGCATTATAAAGCGCACAGACCTACTCGTCTTTATTTTAAGAGGAGATGTCTAGGTGATGTGTACAACTAACCCTTTCCAATATTGAGATTAATTAAAAGTACAGTTTTTTTTAACAAAATCCATCACTTTTTTAATCAAAATTTATATAAATATACTGCGATAGAGAGGCATAATACTCTTGGCCACACTATACGTCTCTCAACTCGGTGTAGTTAAACAAAGTGGGTATAACTATATATATATATATATATAGAAGCACACAAATCAGGCAGAGAGTCTCTTGGGAAGTTGTTAGGTTGCGTGGGTCGTGCTGATGCTAAATGACTGAGGTCGTATTGAACGCGATTACACCAAAGTTTTTCTGCTGAGTTGTAATCTCCCGGGTCGTTTTTGACCAATGGATACGAGATGCTGAGACCAAAAGTGCTTAGCATCTTGGTCATTTATTGGGGGTGGAGGATTAAAGAATTATACTTACTAGTGCATCTTCTGTAATCAAACTTTTTCCAAAAGCAAAACCTCAATGTATTGTTTACAAAAAATTAGCTATAACTTTTTTAAATCAACGTCTATAACCAATTCTGCAGGTACTGGAATTTGATAGCTATAAGAACTTAGGCCATCAAAAACACTGTACTTATTTGAAATTTTTCTGAAACGTTTGTACGCATAAATAAGACAATTGACATTTTGTTTAAAATGGGTTAATTAAAAGTAAACAATGAAGAATCAAGTCAAGTAATTTAGCTTAGAAAAGAATTTTATTAAAGTCAATATCCATTCATATTTTACATAGTTATTGTTGCTTAAGTGTTTGTGTAACTGAAATATATTCATAAATGCTTATTTTACATTTTACACTTCTAAACTAATGCACTTCTACTACACCCGTATATAATATATATTAGATTTGCATTTACACTTGTCAATCGTAAATGCATATATACAATTACACAGAGATTTCTTATAAGCTATGGCATATTTTTTATGCATATTTTGTCATGTTTCACCCAGTACGCATTGATAGTATATACTGTAAACTAAGAAAATATTTCCACATTACCAATTTACTATGTTGTAAATAAAAAATACAATTACACAATATATTTACAATATAGAATTTTACAATATATTTATAGCATCTGTTTCTCATCTTTTAAATGTTAGAAAGCATATTTATACATATCACAACCTCCTTAAATAATATATTCCCTCTGCATTCGTCCTCTCCATAAAACCACAAATGTACAAAATGCAAAATATGCCTCAGGGAAGGAGGAACCGCGTCCCGTTACAACCTACACATTTCGAACGGATCGTTCCTTTTTTTTTGTTCAGTCTGTACAGCCGTTCCATTTTATTACGCGAACGCGCGAGCGCAGCGCGAGGAAAGCTATATAGCTTCGAGTCTCGGGAATCGATGCAGGAAATCGTAGGCGAGGCTCGGCCGCGCACACCGCGACTCTATACATCCCATACGTATAGGCTGTACAAACGCCGAACCGGCCGCGCACACCAATTGTTCTCCACAAGCCAGTTTACTCGAATATCCAAATCCCCCTTCCATGCACGTGTCGCGAAATCCAATTTTTTCGTGTAACGCCAGTTTGGGTGTAGAGTGCGAGGGATGAGTTTCGTTAAATTCTTTTTGTATTTGTATACATAATTAGAGGAACATAATATAGGATATGAGCGAATAAGATTTTTCAATCTCAACTACGGTTCTGTTAATTGCTATCGCTTATTGCAAGCACGAATTAAATCCATATATTTATTTTATTAAAGAAATAGATCTACGCGACATTGTCTTAAATATACCGTATACATGACATGTGTTTTAAGTGCATACACACATCCGATCAACCACGTCAATATTCGCAACGAAGTTTTCAAGCTCTTAGCGAAAAATTTACAAATTTATCTAAAACCCATCTACCGCACTCTACACCAATTTGCCCTCTAACAGCAACGCATCAAAGCTAATTTGTATAGAAGCCTGCATCGGCTGTCGCAAAAAAAAACACAGCTCGAGCTCTTCGATCGCGACGTCACGTCGACAATGTCCACGATGTAGACCAATTACAGTAGGACGAAGTACGGAAAAAAGAAAAAAAAAAGGAGGAGGATTGGTATAGTAAACGTCCAGGAAGGCAAAGGCGTTGCCAAGTAGTCAGGAATTTCAATTCCGGTCCCACGCGGCGCCAAATTGCACGTAAACCGCGCGCGACGCACACCGCCGAATAGCCGTGGAACACACTATATATATGTGTCTATGATGCGACGGCTATATATATATACGCCTCGGTCGTGTGTCGCCGTTATATGAAACGGATTTTTCCCTACGGACTTTTTCGCTGATAAGACCCGCTAAAAATAAGACTTGAAAGCCTCGTGGCACGTGCGTGGAATGCACCCTATAGTCCAATGAGGAGAAAGAGGAATAATATGTTGCTGTATATTCAAGGATCAAAGGCGAAATAATAAAAAGTTAATAATACAGTTGATTATGCAAATAGTTCGCTCGCGGCCTAATTAATCCTGAAGGATTCGAATTTTTCTAATTGTTGGATAGAACAAAAAATGAAGCATTCATAGAATGTATTCGGAAAATTTGGGCATTGATTTGAATAACTCGTAAATATATATTAAAAGCTGGGTGAACCTTTTGACTTGCGAAATTTAATCGAAGGATTAAATGTGTTGGATGATGGTGACGCTAGAAAACGATAACTTTGTATCATAATATATATGTATACCTTAAAAATTATTAGAGAATTTGAGCATGAAAGTGTCAAGGAAGTATTTTAATGTTGACAAAAGCATAAGCGAAGCTATGTGTAAGCTATACATCCGGTTCAGTTCCTGTTTGTCGCGCGAATGTTATTGCGTGCTAAATAATCCGACTGGGTCGATGTTAAGAGCCTGGTATATGTATACCGATCCAATGAGTATAAATATTTTATTTCCCCTACGAATATATTCGTTATTTCACAAAGCCGCAGTCTAAAATCTAACGGTAATTCACACCGATTATAAAAGTTTCAAACAACCTGAATTTGCACACAAACAGTTAAACCTTAACGTTCTCTCATTTACATCCGGTCTTATAATACTTCCGCCAAATATCGATCGGCCTGTCATCGTCGAACTTATGAAACATAAAGCCACAAGGATCCGAATCGCACACACATATACTGTGCGACTTATGCAACATGCCGTTTTAGCGCAATTTCGCACTGAATATAATTTTCTCCGAATAAGTATAGCGACTCTCGCGAGAGATGGAAGAAACAGATTCGCGCTCACGAGAATATACGCATACACGTAGGGAGAAAAGAGAAGAGAGTGAGTGTTATAAAGTCATTGACGTCAAGCTGCAGACGTACTTCGTCTATTCTTTTCGCTCTGTTGACGCACTACGCGGCTATCGTTCGATGTCCAAGTACCCAAAGAGTCCTTTTTACGCCATCGAGATTTCGAAATAGTTTTGAAAATCAACACTTGCTGCCTGTTTGGGTATATTTTCTGAGTAAATAGAAATTCTTTAGTACATATTTTACGTCATCTTATAATATTTCGTTACCACATAGGACATTGTATCAGTTCAATTTCACGTATACTTGATTTAATCAATCAGTTAAATCAAATCTCAACATATCGATATCCAAGTCCACGTTGCAGGGATTCATAAGCTTCGTTTATATCCTTCAGAGATTGAATATTCGAAATTGCTTCGGCTGCAAACTACACGCACAGCTCGCTTTATTCACCTTTCGATATTATAACTTCCAATAGACGACGACAGTGCTCGAATAAAATGCACAGGTATATATATATATCACAGCGATCGAACTTGATCGCGAAAGCAGCAGCAATGCCGCATATTCCCCGACGCGTTTTCCAAGCACTTTATATAGGTATACGAGTGTCGATGTACAAAACACAGACCCGCTGCGTTATATCGCATCATCGAATCGTCGGACGAGAATCGACACACCCATAAACAAGTCATCATTACGATTGGCAGATGTACAAGGAAAAAAAATGAAAAGCGAATATCGCGCACACACACACGCGTGTCGGTGTATATCATTAATCTCTTCCGGCTCCCGAGCGCAAAGTAAATCTCATCGAGTTGATCGCGTACTCGGGGATTGTGCACGAGTGCAGCGAAAGGATATAGGTACACTTTCAACTCATAGGCATCTGTACATTACGTGGCCGCGCGGCGCGTAATTCACGAAATGCTGCATGCAGAGGTGCGCGATCCTGGGGTCTGTGCGCAAATCGACCGAGTAATATAGTATAATCAAGGGAGATGTATATATTTCTCTCGGTCTCGTTATAGCCACACCCGACATTCTCTTACTTTGAATATAAGCTTTCGCATACGGCGGGATTCGATATATACGATGGAGGGAACGAGAAGAACCGGAGCAGCTTGCAAAGCGAATCCTACGGTTTTGAAAACTCCCAAGGAAAGGGATATCGATCAAAGTTGGGTTAAACGAAGAAGGAAGGAGCAGGCTTGTGTCGCGCATCCGCTTAATTTTATTCACTTATATGCGCATATCGTTAATCTGGGCATAAAAGGAAGTTTTAAAGCGCCTCCTATACATTCTCGACCTCGTATTTGACTTCTTTTTCAGACCTTTCAACATTGGTGAATGCGTGTCATTGCCATCGTGCTTTCTTACCTCAAAAAGCGAACATAATATTTAAGCAGCGTGGCTTTTCCGTTACCAACCAACCCTTACGTTTGTACAATCTAAGATTTAATTTAAGAAAAACAAAAAATTGAGCCACCGTCAAATATTCGAGAAAAAGATGTACCGCGTGAACGGCCAGGATCATTTCACAAAAAGCACAACTTCCATCCGTTCGAAGTCGTCCGCAAAAAGGCCATTTGTCTTTCGCCCATTGGCATGTCTTTGCATGTCTCGCCGCACAAAACCGAGACTTCTCTCACTCGACTGCACACGCACACACTGGTCACATTATCAGAACGTACGCGTGTATATATGCATACGCGTCTATTGTAAAGTTGGTTCCCTTTTTTCTACGCGCGTGCACACACGCACACTCTCTCTCTCTCTCTCTCTCTCTCTCTCTCTCTCCTTCTTCCGAGCCACCGCTACTGCATCAGCGGCTCTCCCCGCGGTCGTCGTCGTCGTGGTCGTCGTCGAGTGAGGCGGCGGCGCGTTCACGGTGTGACCTTGGCAAGGTCAGCCGACGCAAGAAGAACAATGGCCCAGGTGCAATAAACTTTGGCCGGCGCACACATGTGCTAATGCCTATAATGTGTACATATGTATATATATACGCATCAGTCCCGCGCAGTCCTCCTCTCCTTTCCTTTCGCGTTCCTCTCTTCCCCGCACTCTGCGCGCACGTACGCCACTGCACACACACACACACACACACACATGCACACTTCGGATAATCGTCCTCTCGTCGTCTTTCCTGTGCACGCCTGCACACATATTGCGTCCGCTCGACTTCTCCTTCATTCATTCACGTATAATGTACCGAAGTAAAGTCAAAGCCGTTCCTCTCTTCTCTCTTCCTTTCTTTCTTTCGTTCTTTCGCCTCGGCTTCGTATACCGATCGTTACTTTTTAATTTATGCGTCGATCTGCTCTCTCTCTCTCTCTGTGTTAGGGACTCTGTACAATAGGCGGCAACGTATACGTTCCACGGCTTATTATTATAGTTGCGGATACACGTAAAAAAAAGATAATGTTTGACCGACTATCTGTACATATGATGTATATCGTAGTACTGGGACTGAAACTGGAACTTAGCTGAATTTACAAGGATGAAGTGTATCTTTGTGTATTTTGATTTTATTCCAAGTAATTGGTTATGTACCTGGAATGACTTATTAATCTTCTTAGTAATCTTTTCACATATAACATCACATCTTGCATTAAATTCATGGTACGTAAAATGTTGAACATTTCCATCTTGATCTCCAATTGTCTGATCTATACTTATATGAATCATCGCGTTCATCTTTGTAAATTCGGAACATGTTCTACCTATTGCGGAGAGTCCCTTATTATGTATTTACAAAAACAGCGGCTACTTGATTATGCAATAATAGAGAACGGATTCCTAGCACAGACTTCTTAAGTTCTACGATAGCTTGACGCACACACACGCACACACACACATATATATATATCTTTCTCATTTGAGTTTGATAAATTCTTTTCATCTCTCCTATATACCTTCGCTGTAATTGAATAATAGATAAGGGAATAAATGCGATACGATAACGTCAGAAAAATATTTTTATTGCTCGACGGCCTGTGCGTGTCCAATAAATTCGAGACTGTTTACATGGAAATTTCGAATGAATCGCATTTTGATACATTCAAAATATCCTTCATTTATCGTTATGTTTTTATCTTTCAACGAACAGATTAGCAATCCCAACCCAATCAATGTACCAAACGGTAACGTACTTAATTTATAATTTTCTTTCACTCACGACCTGCTATCCAATGGCAACCAAGTTTCTTTCTTTTTTTTTACGGCAAGTGCATTAATATCCGACCTTGTCACAAGTAAATAACTACTGCAAAAATAAGAAGAAGCTGCATCTCCCTTAATCGAATAAACAGCTCTCTCGAGCTCTTAAATCCCACTTAATGCGCGCGAGAAAATGTGCATACAGCAAAATGTGCAGCCTGTACAGCTCCTAAAGTGAAGTCGGGATTGGCCTGCAAAATTAGGTTAAAGCTGGAAATGCGCTCGCGAGAGTGGCAGTAATAATGACAGCTGACATGTTACACGTCCACCAATTATCCCTCATATTTTCCCTGCACTGTGCGCCTCGGTCTCCCCTTGCTCGAAATAATATGCATGTATATATTTGTACTGCTGCTCCCTGACATTTTCTCGATACACATATATTGATCTCCATTGTGCCCAGAAGTTTGATGGGACACGAGCATCTATATACGTTCGATTAAACTGAAAGATTGTATTATCCTATAATGAAGATGTACATACCGAGAGCTCCATATTTTTAAAATTATTTTTAAATCCCCGACCCCCGCGAGTCTATTTTCCACTGCACGACTCCACCTCTGGGCACAGTCCCTGCATGCAAACATCTTCCTCTCATTTTTTTTCACTCGCCCTTTCATATATATATATATACATATACCACCAGGCGCGTCGCGGGTTCTTTTCATCTCGCGCGACTCGGCGCCACCCGCCTCTGCTCTGCGCTCGTTATCCTGCACACGCACACACACACACACACACACACACACACACAGACTCACGCGTCGCTGGACTTTGAGAGCAGACTGAGACTCTTCTTCTTCTTCTGCTGCTTCTTCGGTCTCTCGTGGTTTCTTTTTCTTCTTGGCTGTAGGACCGCATGTGCGCGAATTGCACGCGTCATCAAGAGGACGACTTGTATATCTCTCGGTATATATATATGTATTCGTGCAGCGATACGGGCTTATTCCTACGGATCTTTGACTTGAAATTTGATCGGGAGCTGGGAAATAATTTTTTCATACTTCATTATTTGAATTAAATTATAAATAAATGCAGAATATGGTCGATATTTATTTTTTTTTTATTACCAGATACAATGCGCTTAAAATCTAAATAGACAAAATATATATATTTGACATAAGATGCACCTGTTACCTGTTCGTAGGACTGGATAACAACTTACGACTAAAACTATAAAACTAATAACAAAGATAAAGATTAACTTTATAACTTGATTTTGCCATCATATCATCCATTCAGCGTTAAGCTGTTTCTACCCATGTTAGTCCTTATTTCTATGTTCTTTATATTGTGCCTTAAACTATTCCTATTTCTAATTTTTACGTTTAAGATCTTAGTTTTTGCAGCTTCCTAATATCAACCATATAGCGACAGATAAACACACTTCGCAACGACTTACTATTTTGTGCTTCAGACTGGAAAAATCGTTCATCGCCGAGCAAATTATAAGTATAATAATAACAATTATACTTGGTATTGCCAATAATAAATCGATAAATTGCCAAAACAAACATGAATTCACCTGCACTCTTAATAACTTCAACGATTCCATACATACAAATTGTTGAAAAATAGCTCTGAAAAGATACAACAAAAGATATCGGTAAGTCAAAGAGCTCGGGTGCGGGGGGACATCCGCTCGAGTTTCTCCTACGCATAAAAAGAAAAAAAAAACTAAGTCGATCGAATCGCGAGGCATTAGCGCCGCGGAGAGGGAGAGAGTGAGAAAGATTATATATTTTCGAGCGCTATTAACACACACGCGCGGGCACTGCACACATCGCATGCAGGATATACACACACATAGAGAGAGAGAGAGAGAGAGAGAGGCGCGTTATCTCGGCCGCGCCGGCCGCGCCAAGCATTACAAGAAGCCGATGATGAGGGCATTTGTATAATATCGGGCTCGCATCTTTATGTAAGAATGGAAGCGCGACGATAACCTTGAGTGGCCCACACGAACCAGCTGCGACAAATATATATACGCGCGGCCACGACGCGACGCGGGACGCACACTCTTATGAATGAAAAGAGCGACTCACCACACAGAGAGACAGAGAGAGAGAGAGAGAGAGAGAGAGAGAGAGAGAGAGAGAGAGAGACGAGGAGGAGGAGGAGGAGGGGGAAAGAGACTCGATTGATTTATTTATTTGCGACGCGCGACTGTAATGCACAAACGTTGAAGTGGAATTTCGAGTTTGTACAAACGATTCTTTTCGTCGGGAGATATGTTTTGCGATTTTTTGCGCTTACGTGTTATTGAATTAAGTCTATATGTGATTGAGGCCGATGTTATATTATATATCGAAATGTTCAATATTGTTGATATTACTTAATCCAAATTATGTAATTTGTATTTGAGTTGTGGCTTGTTGTGACCAAATTCGAAGCGACTGTGTAAGCGATAGCAGTTTTTAATGTATATTGAGTAGAGAATTTTTCAAAAATTTCCTGCTATTTCAAAGACATTATCTGAATTTCTTATATAGATTGTAGAAAAATTAAAATTAGTATTTTGATGATTTATACAAGCTTTTCGTTTCGAAAGCTACACATAATTATTCTGTAATATATGAAATATAGATCGCGTGCATGAATTATTCAGTCTAATACGACGTGAGCTAAGGAAATAGAAAAATACGAAATTATTAAAATAAAGCACGAAGCCGCTAGATAGCGAAGAAAGTGAGATACGCGGAATAATGTAGAAAAATAGTGTCGGGAGAAGACAAAAATGGAGATAGAGAATAAGTACTATATGTATATAGCAAGATTAGCACATAAGATCCATTTGACATTACACTATCAATGAATATTAAAGCCATTCAGCAATTCTGCCACGCATAATTCATGAAATTGGTTTAGCTTGGTAAACTCGAAAACGCGTCTGTAAAATGAGGCACTGTGCAGACTTCTAAATCGTCGACGAGACACTGGAGCCAATAACTGCGAGAAATTCGCTCGAGAGGAGGAGGAGGAGGAGGTGGAGAAGGCGGAAAATACAAAAGCGGGGAGAGATGCGTTGCATAAATGGCGATGGCTCGACGCATTCTCTCTCTCTCTCTCTCTCTCTCTCTCTCTCTCTCTCTAGTCAGATCTCGCGTGTATCTTTCGTGGCCGGCTATTATATGAATGACCGGCAGATGTTTAATGAATGAACGAACGAGTCTCTCCGTGCGCGCCTACACTCTTGTGGTGCGGCAGAGCTTTTCTCTCTCTCTCTCACTCACTCAGACGCGCACACTCTGGAGGCTCTGTAGCGTGGCACTGCCCAGGCCTGCTTTATAAATTATTTATAGAAAAGATTACGTCGATTTTGTTTAATTATCATCGAGTTTGTAATTTAAATGCCGGACGAGCCATTCTATTGCCTGCTGCGGGAGCGCCTAAGCTATTCCGAGCTTCCGTCTAATGAGACCTACATTTTCAATAAGACGGTTATACACTTTTGGCGTGGAATTTTTAATTGTTTAGTCGCTATAAATAACCTATTGCACGAGTGCGTCAAATTGAATTCTATCTGAAATACAGTTGACCACGAGCACGATATTAAAAAAAAAATATGTTTGATCAGAATATGTTAATTCAACTTTATTACAGAAATGATTATAGAGAAACACTATATATTGAGAAATTATAGATTGATGAAATTATATATTGAGTTGGAAATATCAATTTAAAAATATCACATACCCACCAATTGGAACGATGAACGTATCAAATAAAAGTAACCGCGTGCATCGTGTGAGTGCAAAAAAAAAAAAAAAATTTTAACGAAGAAGAAGCCAAGAAGAATATGCGCGAGCATCAGTTCGTGGTGTGTATCAACGCCGCGCATCCAGCACAGAGCCCGCGAGGAGACATGGAAGATACGACTTCCGCCTATTGTGTATATAAGGCCCAACGTCATTACCCTCCTCCTCACTTAAACTTAAACATCCCATGCAGCAGCTCTGTATATTTATATACCTCTATATACGCTAAACCCGTATATACACACGATTTTCAGGAAACTCACTTATTGCAACTATATATATAATTTCTTGTTACAACGTTGTTATCCTATATATATATATCGTGACGTCGAGATGTGAGGACCAATCAAGATCTCGATAGGACACTTTTGAGGCGGTAAAAGGAATGCAATTATAACACAGATAATAATATACGCTGCCCGCGAGGTGTGAGCGCGAGCTGTTGGTGCTGCTGCTGCTGCGGGAGATATTGCGTTATTGCGGGGAAAAATGCGGACGCAGCTGTAGCGCAACTAGTTGAGCTGATGTGCAGCTTTCGGAATATCTCTTGGGATTGATGATTTCGCGTGGAAAAGTCGGATATTCGAGGGAAAAAATTTTCAACGAAAATGATAAAAATTGCGAAACTAGAAATTTCTGATTATACGCGATACGTGATGTCGGTTGGAGTTGTCGACTATATGTGGACTGTTTTTTTAATCGTTAAATGTATACTATATGTGTTACAATTTAATGTCCTAAATTATAAATACAATTATTAACTGTAAACATTGATGATTTATTCATAGAAACGATTCTCATCAAGAGCAGTATTTGCATTGACTTTATTATCGGCTTACCAATGCCGCAATAGCCTGTTAATCATTTCAAAATTTCGGTCCACCAGAAGCGCCGATAATACCAAACGGAAAAGTCAAGCGCCTAAAGCCACCATTCTCAAAGCAATTACACACTCGCACACACTTAACGAGCACTGCAGCAGCAGCAGCAGCAGGAAGTCGATGCGTAGCGCGAAGAGGAATGCCAGTGGAATAAGAGAAAAAAAATGCCTGCGGTTCAGGGAGATCACATATATAAGAAGAAACGCATCAGCTATAAAAGCCCAACCCTTAAATTGCATTAAGTCCTATAAATACATCGTGATAATTTTTTCCGAAGAATTACGACGGCAAGTTGTACACTCAGATGATGGTAGATTGTGAGCTCTGACTCGCGCGCGCGGCTGACTGCGTCACTTTTCCGAGGACTTATTAGGCCTTATTTATGACGCGTTGAAGGCAGCTCTTAAGTGAAGACAAACCGCTGCGTAGCTCGCAATTGTCTCCCTCTCTCTCTTTCTCTCTCTCTATCTCTGCTTCGAGCTGTAATACAGGGAGGAACTATATTACATGGGTAGAAGATGCTGGTTAAATGGATAGTTTCTGGGTGAATCGGTCCCCGAAATCTTAGTTGCGCGTAGTTTCGATCTTTGTCGGATTTTTATTGGATCTAATGCATGCTTCTTTTTTCGTTGCCACATTAATTGTCGCTTAAATTATTATTGTAAAGTGTGCGTATGCACTTTTCGACATTATAACTTACCGTGTCATGGAGGATGTAAAAAAACCTTTTTTTTATGGTACAGCAGCTACTATAATCAGCTATCATCGTAGTATATAAAGATACATACTCGATAATATCACGTTAAAAGGAATGCTTTCGGTACTGCACACAGCGGCGCGCATACTATAGCGATTAAAATTCCAATCATTTTCCAAAGAACGATAAAATTTAAGGAAAATGTTGAGCCGAAAAAGATAGATGGTGTCCAATAAGCATATATGTATATATAAATATAACCCGGGTAGACAAACGTGCTTGGAAATCTATAATATTTATTTATTTAATTAAATATTGCCTGTGACTATGTAGTGACAATCATGAAAGTGCTGCATAGATTTAACAGAAGAAATATTATAGAGAGGAACAATATAACCACAATAAAGAATTAGTTTGCTCATGATTATGCCTTTATTAATTTTAAATGGTAAATACCGCCAAATATTTAGACAGTGAAGATTCTGATTTATTAATTAATAATTGTGGGTAGGACGACCAAATTTGTGAACAATATAGCAGATTAGGCGAAACAATCGCATTATATGTATATAAGCGAATAATAGCTGGCGCGTAAACAAAATCGCTCGTGGAACGCTTAATAAATTGAATGATACAATATAGTCCAAATGGGATGCAAATGTAACAGCGGAATCAAACAAAATGCCGAAATCACATAAGTGTATATATATATATATATATTTCATTTGGACGGCACTTGTTTTATACATTATCCTA
Organism: Megastigmus dorsalis; assembly: GCA_900490025.1. Lineage (NCBI taxonomy): Eukaryota > Metazoa > Arthropoda > Insecta > Hymenoptera > Megastigmidae > Megastigmus > Megastigmus dorsalis. Next base: position 21,147 of record UELU01141228.1, read on the forward strand.
GTAGGTATGAGTCTAAGCACATTACTTTTTTGCACAATGAACAAAGAGTATCTTTCTAGCATTCGGATAAGGATCATTTGATCATGTAATTAAATATCCTCCAAATAATAAGTGCAGTAAATAATTTCTGAACTATAATAGTAACATCGTTGATCCAAGCCCTTATATATATTTTATAGCGATTCATTCAACTAAATATGCATAGTTCCTCGACAACTGCGGAAAATCCGTAAAGCAAGGTCGGTGCACAGCGCGAACTCAATTCAACAATTTCAATTCAATCACCTATAGCAAAAAGTCATTCGCTTAGCAGCGAACGCGAGACGCATTCCACCGGGGGCCTCTTAACAGAAAGTATAGAATCGCGCACACGGAACAGCTCGAATATAAAACTACGCTTACGTATAACAAAAAAAAATACGTATGCATCCTTATAAATATGTATAAAATTATTATCAAGTCGTGCAATATAATATACAAGCCGCAAAAACCGCTCGGGCGCCGCTCCGCACCCATATAGCCTCGCGACGAACGAGCAACAAAATTAAAGCCCACGTGCACACCTCCGCGGCTCGGCATCGCGCGAACAAAAAAAAAAGAGGAAAAAAGAAGCCGAGGAAATAATCTTTTTCTCTCTCTCTCTCTCTCTCTCTCTCTCTGTCTCGCGAAAGAATTTCGTGAAGGCGTCCGCGAACAATTTACATATTTTTCCATCGACTCTCTCGCCTACTCCGCGCTCCACACGCACACCGACGGAGCGAACTCGCTCGCGTTACGTAACGTATTTTGACGACCACGCGGCCAGAGAGAGAGAGAGAGAGAGAGAGAAGCGGTCGGCTCCACGGCGATAGCCCGCACACCGGAAGTGCGCCCCCGCGCTTCCTCCCCTTCTCTCTCTCTCTCTCTCTCTCTCTCCGCCCGCGCTCTTTACTTCGCTTTTATATATACACACGCACACACACACACACATATATATATATATGGACCGGGGACCTCGTACTCGTCTCCTCTCGCTCTCTGTGTGTAACTCTTTTACGAGCCTCGATATATCCCCTTCCGTTGACTCCTCTCTCGCCTCTTTTCCCCCTTCGGCTGTTTTTTCTCTCGATCCCTCTTCCTCGTATCAGGTACCGGAGCCGAGACTGCCTGCATGCGTCCACCGAGTCTGCGTAACGAACCCTTTTCTTTTTTTACTCTATACGAGCGATTCGAGATGCAGATTTTAGAAAACTATAATCGCGAGACGAGTATCACAATTTGCTATATTCTATCGTCGTATAAAATTGGGTTTTGGAAAAAGGTTCGATTTAAACGAATATTTTCGGACAATTAAGTTTTCGTTGACAGTTTATTAATTCGATCAGGAAACGATCGAATGAAATAATTCTACCCCAACCCAACCCCCCCACACTAAACTGAAAAAAAGTTATCGAGCGACCCAATCGCGCAATATGAAACGCAACTGCGAAACATTCATCGGAAGTATCATTTCATCAGCTCCACTATGCATGTGCTTTTCTACATAAACTTCCTTTTTAAGCGGCACCGCACCATTACGGTTACACTTCCTTATCAGTGCGAACGTCATTCGCCATTATTTCCGTCCCGAGTAGTCTTTCCGCTTTATTTTCATCGCGTGTGCAGTGATGTCGCACTTATCTCAATCACTCTCGGACATCCATATAGCGCGAGCCGCTCTTACAATTTTACACGACGATTCGCTTCTTCATCCCTCGTATATTGATATACCATTTTACCACTTTCATCTGCTCTACAGTCACCGATTTATTTAAGTTCTGTATATTTATATCTTTCATTGCTCTATAGTTACTCGTTTTTTAGCAATGCACGTTTTTATATCCATTCGTCCTTTATATATAGACGATGCATTTCCTTTTACTATCTAGCTTTGTATTTAAATTAATACCCGCAATATTGTCCACCTTCTGTGGACGATGCAATATGCATGTGGTTTATTTACTCTTCGAGCATCGGCATTGCCACTTATTAAACATTGTTAATTTTCTAATACTCTTATTTCTTTTACTTCTGTGCGTTGCACGGAAAAAAGTTGCGCAAATTCAATGAATATATGCATATAATTGTAATCATTTTGGTACATATCTCGTAGACTTATTTACTTTGCATTGCAAAAAGTAAAGTTGCAAACGAATAAATCCGTAGTTATTATACGTATTATTTTTCAAAAGCTGCATGAATTTAATCCATTTCATAATAAATATCTCGTTTATAAACATTGTTAAAATTGTTACTATTTTATTTTGCGCGATTGTATAAAAAAAAAAAAAAGAACCGTGAATCGACGAAAGGTCCGCGGCAAAAACTCGTTTGCAAAAACCTGTTTTACGAGCTACTGGAATTTTATTCCACTAAACGCGATCGATGAAAAATGTTTGCATTATACAATATTTAGTATAGAGGAAAAATAAAGGAACTTTTTAATATAATAATTGAATGTTTATGCGGGCCCGCGGGGCGCGGCACAAAACCTCTCGCAACATTTATTTGCACAAAACAGAACATATCGCTATATAGTGAAATAAGTCCGCCAACGTGATTTTTAAAGTCAGTCCACTTTGTATAACTTATTCGCCATGGAACAACAGAAATTTCCAACCGCAAGCCGTGGAACGAAGCTAGAATCAAAGCCAGCTTATCGTTACATATTCAATATGTCGCCGCGGCACAAGGTAGACGTTTAAAATTTTCAAAGCGTACATCAATGTGCATCTTTGGCCGCGTGTGCAGAGCAGCGCATCGCCAAGCGCATAGCAATTACAATAAGCGCATAAAAATCCACATTAGACCGATTGCGTCGCGGTATAAGGACCATTTTGAACGGCGATCAGCACTTAACGCTAAAACAGTTTCTTATCGCGGTAATAAAATGCTTCGAGGTATTCAATATATACTGAACATTATCTCGTATACGAATATTATACACCAACATCATAAGCTGAATCCGTATAAAACGCATCTCGACAAAGTCGCACATAATGTAAATTTCGTACGGCGATACGAGAATTTCACGACTTCGATGAATTGTTGTCTCGACCTAATATCATTATATATATACCCAACCGTTTTTATTATAATATATTTCAGCACATTTCAGGACAGAGTTTCCAGCGTTAAACCTGCACATCATAGAGTCCACGGCGAATCTGTCGCGCGTAACAAGATTTTCGGGGGGAGGGGAAGCTCTGACGAATCCGCCGTATACGCGAAGTTCACGCAAATATAAGCCTTTTGCCTACCGCGCGCGAGCGCTCGACGCGAGGAAATAGTTGGCAGACGCAGCGACCGCGCCCTTTAATTTCTAAAAACAAATCTCCGCGCGCCTATACGGTGTACGCGCAGCATCACTGCAGCGTGGCGCGGATGCAGCGGCGCCCCTGTGCCGCTGCAGCCTCGAGTATACACGAGTATATAGTCGCTTACGGCTCTCTGCGCATCTGCAATAATGGCATAACATTACAGTATTACACAAAGCCGGCCATTCATGTTTCTCGACTCTCTCTCTCTCTCTCTCTCTCTCTCTCTCTCTCTCTCTTAGCCTCGCGTTAGTGCTGTTTTTTACCCCTTCCGCTCGCGCACTGCAACGTCGTCGCCTTCTCTCTCTCTCTCTCTCTCTCTTTTGCTGTTTTGCGAACGCACATCAATCCGCGCTCTCAATATGTGGTGTGCAGCGCGTGTGTGTAGCGTTCGAAAGCACATCGACGGTTTATGGTACGATATGAATTTGAGATGTGTACGGGAAAATTTCGTTTTCCGTGTGTGGAACAAGTTTGTACTCGCTATTACAAGTAGTCATGAAAACTTTGACCGGAACCGAGAATTTAACAGTTTTACATATAACGTATATAAATGTAGTAATTGGATACAAATCAAGTTTTCAAGTCAATTGTTTCATTAGATAAATAATTAATTAATAAATTGGATAATATATATATTAAAAATTAATTAAATTCTGTAAATATATATAGTGTAATATGATTAGTCTTATTTCTACTTTTATCGATGTAGTATTCTGTATAATCCATAAAAAAAGTCGATATTGACATCAAAATTTCCCTTTGACACAAAAAATATCGTCGCTAAGACACGTTCATCGGCTGCTTTCAAGATAAAATATTTTACAAATTCAGCTTTGTCCAAATATTATAAATATAATAATTGTGGCATTTAATTTAATTGCGTTTCCTTATAATACCGTTTCATAGAGCTGGCGATACTTTCTTTGAGCCTTCATTCTACATTGCCCCCATTCATTTCTCATCCTATATTCCGCTATACTCAATTGAAATTATGCGGATGTGCGTAGTTGAAAGGAGATTTCTTTTATTCCGAAAATTAGTTCCGTTCAAACTCTCCCCATCACTCGTAATTGACTTGTGAAGTGTCCCTATACGAATAATGGTTTCAACTTGTCAAATAATTCTTTTATTAACAAATCGCGCGTCGTAACGCACGCGCGCGGCGCTTACGCGAGCTCAATTTCATCTGACCAAGGGTTAAAGACCAAATGTTTCGGTGGATAAATTTTAAGTCTGCACGTTGTTTTATTTGAAAATCAATTGTTATTCCAAACTTTTTATTATATAAATTTCAAAATTTTTATGAAGCCTTCAATTAAAATATGTCTTTTAAAAACTTCTTAATACAATGATCTAGCTTATAATCGATAAAAAATGTGCATTTTCATTGTCTTTATTTTCTGTCACTGAAAATGAATTCTGCATTGAAAAGTAGTTACATAAGATATCAATTTGAATGCAATCGATTATAGAATCACGCTTTCTAAATGGGTTAGCCTATATACTATCTTCGATAATTAATATTTATATAGTAGTAAAGATAGGTAGGTAATACTTTATGCTCAATTTGATACAAAACTGTATACAGTAAATAAATATTTATAATCTTAAAAACAAAAGTAAATCAAGTTATCCCATTTTAGCCTTACCATTACCTTATAAATAAAAAAATTTTTTGAGCTTGTAATCAACACACATGCACCCAAATAGAGAAAATTTCAAAAGACGCATATTTTTGGACCCAGAGACCGAAATTATGTTAAAATCCGTAAGAAAATAGAACTCGAAAATTTCATCTATTTTAAAAATTTATACGACTATTAAATTTGTTTTCATTTGTTAATTCAAGCTGAAAAATAGTATGTATTAAATTATCCGTTTAATGTAAAATAAAGCATTAAATTAACTTTTTCGTATATCACGAGATGTAATTATGAATTACTGTGAAACATATAACAAATGAAAATAACAAATTCTGTGCATTTTACTATAGTTTATTGTAAATGTAAAAAAACAATATATGTTTATATGCATATATTGTTTTTTTTTTCAACTTTTATTTAATAAATTTCGTCCGATTTGTCCGCGACTAACACATGCACCAAATGTTATAATGTTTTTATGTTAAAATAAACAAGTTTTTCTTTTCTTTTCTGTTGGATTTTTTCTGAGGTGATTGCCGACCCGTAGATCTTTCCGCATCTCCAGACCGACGCATAGATTTAATAATTAAGTATGATACTTAAGTAAATAATACTTTTATTTAATACTTTTATTATGCACAATAATAATAGTCTTCTTTTTCTTTTTTTTTTTCGTTATTATTTTACACTTACCTCTCACATGTAAGTTCCTATAATTATATGGCGCAAAATTTTATTCGCAATGCAACTCGCTCATCTATTATGCCTCTACAATATAAAAAGGTATTTATGTAAAAAATATAAGTATTTTTTGCTTAAATATTATTAATGCTTTCCAAACATGTTAAAGGTAGCTCTATAATTCTCTAATCAGTAGAGATATTAAATGGAAAATTGTTTTAAACACTTTAATAAGCCTATTAAAAGTATATCAAAAAATTTTTCTTTAATTTTTCTTTAGTTTTAATATTCTATTCTTTATTATTTTATTACAATAAAATATTTTTGACAATAATTTTTTTATGATCATTTCTATCGCTTCTTAAATTAACCCGTGAAAACAAGATTTTGCTTGCTTTGACAGTAAATATCTTTTAATTTTTTCATGATTACTTAGAATAACTTTCATATTTTTGAAAAGCTGAGATATCAATCTATTAAAATCTAGTTTTTCAGTCATGGCTTAGACCGCTATCTATACAAAAATATTTCACTTCCTATCTCTCGGAGAGCCTATCTCATCATAAGGGCTAATGTTAAATACCCGTAAATACCTCATCTTTAACTTACAATATTTTCTATTTTTACACGTTAACTCGCTCAAAATTTATAAAACATATTCAGTAAATTCTCTTGAATATTGTTACGTAATTATTTTTTATGCTTAGAAAATCGGATTAACCCTAGAGCTATACCTTAATATGGCATTCAATTCATTTTCTATACATACATATATATTAACAGAATTTTGAAACCAAATGGAGAAAGTATATTTCTGGCTGTATAAAAATAACATAATTATATTTAAATAAAAAATTGACATTAACTTTTTTTTTTCAGTACATATTATAACATTTACCGTTAAATAATATCCTACAGCTTTATTAAGCTTTCTTAAACTCCTGTATCGCTTGATGTAGTTTACTTCTATATGCGCACAGTAGCTTAAAGTATATAGCATATGTATATATATATTAAGTATGGATATAAGTATGCAACAAATGAACAAATGCAGAATAGTGCAGCGCTTTTTAGCTGCTGTGGCGGTGGCGGGCCTGCATATGATGTGCAGTGCATATAAGTTGTACATGTAAGGTATGAAGTTAGCCGATGTAGTCATAGTGCGAAAGAGGTTAGCTATGGAGTTATGTTCCGTAAAAGTTTACGCGATTTGTTGTTTATGTTTATGTTTATGTTTACAAGATAAATTTTCCTAGCTTTCATTCAACACTTTACTAAATCTCCATTCAAGTTATGTGTACGAGGTAAATAAATAATTCTTTTACTCATTTATAAAGCGAATTTCTTGTTCTTAAAAGAGGTTATGTTTTGTAAAACTCACAAATGTTTTTGTTTGTTTTAGACATTATGAACACTCGTCGTGTTAATTCATCAACTCTACAACCTACCTTTTTTTCATTAATTATTTAACCCCTTGGTTGTTTATTAATAATATTTTCATAATAAAATTATTTTAACAGATGTAAAGTAAATGGATGAAATGGCTTGCATTATATATAGTTTGTTGTAACATAAAATATAGTTGAATTTTACATAATTTATTACATTCATTCTGGAACTGAATTGCTTTTTTATGTATTTAATTCACATTAAAGTAACCCTTTATACAATTTCATAAATAAATACAGAAAATGCATAAAATATTATGAGGTTTAAAGTACAAGAAGAACCAGAAAGTAACCATACGAGATGGTAATAGAGTATGAAAAATTTAAATTACCAGTAATTCAGGAACAAAACTTACATGTACAAAAGGAATGTTTAATCCATGAAAATATGGATAAGATACACAATAACGGTACAAAAAATGATAAAGAAGATGAAGAGATATCACCTAATGAGTATTTAGAAGAAGAAAAATGTAACAATGAACTGTTACAAGTTTCCAGCAGTTCCAGCAGCTGGTACCCTAGTGATAATGAAGGAGAAAAGCTTGATTCAAGGCAAAGATGGAGTTTTGGTTCAGACATATCTATTGAAGCTGTTGAAAGTATTCAAAATCGTTTATGTTGCTCTCCGGTAGATGAATTTGATTCTACTGTGAGTAGCGAAAATGAAGACTTGATAGTGAATGGTACAGATGAAAGAGATGAAAGCGATGAGTCTTATAAAAATTATATTCAAGTATCTCCAGCGTGTTCACCAACGTTTAAAAAAGTTGCATCCAGTAGTGACAATAAAAAACCAAGAAAAAATCATGATGTCGATACAGCTGATGATGAACTGATAGATTATTCTAAAAGATACACCACAGATAGTTCTATGATAGTAGCTGAAAATAAACATATTAGTTCATCAGATATTCAGAGGCAACGAAGAAATATAGTAGTAAATACAGTGACCAGACATGTGCCTGAAAAAAAATCAACATCGGTCAATAACAGATCTAAAGATCCTTTTGGAGATTATGCAGAGACAGATTTAGATCAACCAACTGATTACAGCTTACGTTATGCTGAAGAAGATACAGATGAAGAAGAGAAAGAGAATCCTCGATTTTATGTAAGTATATTGCTATTACAATACATAGACAAATAAAGAAACTTAGCATAATGTTTCATTCTTTTTCTTCATGTTTACAGAGTTCCAATGAACAAGAGGATACTGTGAAAACTTATTATACTGAAGGAACACCATATCAAACACCTTCTAATTTTTCCACTGCTACATCCATGTCAGATCTCTTGTCTTTGGAGGATCCTAGAGAAAGAGACGAGGTAGCTTATAAGAGACAATTCTTAAAAGATCAAAAACAAGAGTTGCTTGAGAGATCTGGTAAAGCTGTAAAGGACTGTCGAAATCGAATAAGAAGAAAATGCTTCTCCGAAGATTTGAGAATTCCAGTTTTAGAAGAAAGTAGAGAACTAACTGACCAACAAACTTGTGAAAGACAGTTACAAAAGCTTCATACTCCACCACAATCGCCAGCGGAACCGTGCTATAAAGATAAGGGAAGTAAAGGTGTCAATTTTAACCTAGAAGAGAAAGATGCACAAGAAACACCATTGATGTTCTCTCGCAGTAGCTCTCTAGACTCTCTCAGTGAATTTGAGCAACACTCTCTTCCTGATGATCACAGCTCTGTAATAAGTGATTTTAGTCACAGAACCAGTGGAGCTGTCTCTCCCAGTGAATTGCCTGATTCACCAACTCAAAAAATATCTCCATGTTCTCATAGTTTGAAGCAGCAAAATTTCCATAGTAAACAGCAGCAACAACAGCAACAACAACAACAACAACAACAACAACAACAACAACAACAACAGCAGCAAAAAATATCACTAGGGTACGTTGACATAATAACTTTCAAATCATGCTTTTTTTTAATTCAGAATTCCCTACAATAGATTTAAAATTTAAGCTTTCATATTACAATTACTATCAATCTTAATATTATTCATTTTATTACATAGATCTGCCATCCAAAAACCAACCGTTCAGCGTCACCAATGTGATAACAAAATTAAGATTGTGGAAAGTCTTCCCCGAGGTCAGACACCAACTTACAAAAAGCAAACAGATCGAGGCAGCGTTTTCGAAGATGGTTTGGTTTCGTTCAAGGAAGAGTCCATACCCTCTAAAACACACTCGACAAGAGCTAGCAGTTTAAGTGCATTGACCATCGACGACGAAGACGCGGTAGAAGAGTGCGACAGTCGTGAGATCATAAACAAAATCGCAGCAATAAGAGTGAGAACTAGTGCAGCTGGTATGCACCAGGCTCCGATGCAAAATCAATACCACAATGACTCGTGCAATGAGTCGGATAAACTGGTTCGCCAATCTCGGCTCAATAATGTATTGAACAAGCATTCAAGTAAGAATTAGTGTATACTACTTTATAGAATGTTTACCTACAAAATTATTCATCAGCATTTAATAATAATTTTATATAGATTAAAAGATCAACTATTTTGAGACTATAGTATTACTCATTTGAAATGTACTTGATCAATGATGCTTTCATGAATATTTAAGAACTTGAATACCTTTTTTAATATAGTGTACTACTTTAAATACTACTTTATAGAATGTTTACCTACAAAATTATTCATCAGCATTTAATAATAATTTTATATAGATTAAAAGATCAACTATTTTGAGACTATAGTATTACTCATTTGAAATGTACTTGATCAATGATGCTTTCATGAATATTTAAGAACTTGAATACCTTTTTTAATATAGTGTACAACCTTTTTTAATACCTAATACCTTTTTTAATATAGTGTAGTCTATTTATATTAAATATAAAAATTAAAATTGTAGGTCTTACGTAGCAATATCTGTTTTAAGCTTTATTATTTTTAAGTAATATAAATTTATTAACGTTTTTAGACTATCAAAATAATTGTCTGCTGGTTTCACCTACGAAGGACGAAGTCCGATTTGTTAATGTTCAGGAAGGCGGCAATGGCTATATGGCTGCTTATGTAAACTCAGAAATGCAAAACAATAGGTACAGAGAGTCTGTGAAAGATTCATGGTACGAGGACGATCTTAAAACCGATCATCGAAACCTGTCGAATAAAGTTCTGTCAAGAAGTCCATCCAAGCGTAATAACGAATACCCTTCCCCTCAAAAAATCGACGTAGACGAAATCATAGCTGCTGACACTATAAGAATCTATTGCACTGAAGACACGCCCACCTACGTTTCCCCTTTTGGCTCGCAATCGAATCTCTCCGCCTTGTCACTGCTAAGCATGTCCGACGGAAATCTCAGCTACTGCTCGAACTACCAGGAAGACGACCAGCCGAGATCCTATTACGAAGCGGAAAGGTCGAGCAGCCGAGCCGATGCCTACGACACAGACACGAGCTCCGATTTCTCCGAGGACGACGACAAGTCCTACGACAGGAGAATAGACGTGTCGCCTTTCGATTCGCAAATGAACCTCGCTAACTTCTCTCTGCTGTGCATAGAGGAGGTGAGCGAAGAAGAAGATGAAGAAGAGGAGGTGAACAATGAGACTGACAAATCGGCCAGAGATGACTCCTGTGCCGAAGACGCGAATGACTATAAGCAGCTGTCCTATGAGAATTCCGATTATTCGGATGAAGAACGCAAAGTTCTTGAAGAGTGCATCAAGTCGGGAGTGTCGAAAGTGACCCGACGAAGGAACGATACCGATGCCGATGAACATCAGCACTTATTCTAGAGTTAATCCGTTATGAGAACTGTGCTCTAATTGTAAAAAGAATACTGAATTTTACAATAAATAAATTTAATTTTTATATGTACCTTGTGACTTTTATTACACGACGAAAGATCCTACAAAAGTCAACAATTTCTATTTTTCAACAAAATTTAACGTCAAACGCTAAAAATAATTTCGAAACCCAGTATTTTTATTATTAGTCGATTGGTTTTGGTATATTAAATTTAAACAAGTATATATCCATTTACGTACCCAGCATGAAAATAACGTATATTAAAGAATAAAGCATTCTGAATGTTCGAGCTTAATTGCAATGTCATCCCCGTGCGCATTAATTCTGTCGAATGACATCAAATCGTACATTGTCGAATAAATCAAGTAAGCAAATTGTCGTGCTTTCGAAGCTGAACATTCAAACTTCCCATTAAATAATATCAACATGCAATATCAACAAAAAATGTTAATGGGACATGGCTGTATGAAAAAGGAGTTTCTGCAAATTCAGTCGTTCGAAAGAAAACAAATGAAGTTTTAGCAATTGGATGGAATGATTTATTAAAGTTTATTTAAAGTTATAAAAAAATGACGCCAGTATACATACTTTTTAATTTGTATCTAACAAAGTCACTACATAATTTATTTTTAAACTATGTGTTATGTGTATGTATATAGTTTATAAAAATAGTATAAAGTTTAGAATACAGATTTGTAAATGAACTGCTAATAAATTATTATTGGCAATTGATTTCTTTTATACTACTAAAATGTTTTAAACACTAGTATGAATTGCTTAGAAAATTTGAGTAGAAATAAAAATAATGATACTTTTTTTTAAAAGTATAGAATGAAATTAAATTTGTTTAGTTGTGTTAGAAAAATATTTATTTGTTTTAAAACTATCTTATAAAAAAATTAATTGAATTTTCATGATTAAATTTTCTACGAAATATTGCTTAAGTAACTAAAACTACATAGTTAAGAAAATACCAAAAACATTTATTAATTAAACCATTTTCAACAATGACTGGATAAAACAATTGCAATATTTTAAAAAAGGCCTGCATATTTTAGATAAGTAATATTCACATTACTTAGTAAATGCTACAAATGTACATACCTGATATGTTATAAATCTCAATACACGTATTTTTATATAAATATTTTTTATTGGCGTAATGTCCTATGTATAAACGTTTTAGGTATGTACAGTATTTGGTAAAATATCATTGGTAATATGCAATGTAATCAAAAGTTAGTTCTAGCAAAAAATGAATAATTATCAAATCACCGGATCGCCTATCTCTGACGTCGAATACTTATTTCATTTTATTAGGTTACATGCGCTCGTCAATTTTTATAATTACAATTATTTAAAGAATTGGACATATATACAATAAAAATTTGACTGCCTTTTCTTTATCACAAAAGCAACTGGTTGCCATTGAAAAATTTAATTAACCCTTAGCTACTGAAACAACAACAAAATTCACGAAATTAAAGTTATGAAACTTATAAATCTTACATAAAATTAACTAATAACATATAAAATATTGCTATGAATGTTTGCAAAAAATTATACTTTATTCGATATCTACTTTCGTATTTAAGGGTAGATTGCGTGAACATGTTTTTTTTTATTAAATCTACTTAAATTTAAATTTATATTTATATTATAAGAAACTACAAAAATATTTTTTCCCAAATCCTTCCAGAGTATATATTTTATTGACTTAGGTCTATTCATATTCTAAACTGTAGGCTCTATTTAACTATGTAATGGTATCAAAATATTAATTAGATAACTTTAATACTCACAATGCCTATTAATTTATTTCAATGAAAACGCTATATATGTTTTCTCTAACGAATTGACCGATTTACTTAAAATTGAATCTTTTATTTTTAAGAAATAAAGAATACAGCTTTTTACTAATCAAGTAACCTGGGTACTGCCCTGAGTAAGTAGACGCATTCTCGTAAATCGCCAAGAATAGGCCTCTGCTTAATGAAATTGTTAATTTATAAATACAATAAGAAAATTAAAAGAACAGCAATACCTAGTATAAAACTCTGAAATTCCTTTCATTGATTTATACAAATATTCGTCAATTATCTGAACTATCAATTTCGATTTAAATTTTTTACAAGCATACGTATTTTAGAAGAAATAACTTTAAGTAAAAGAAGTTTTTTAAAATTTGTAATTATAAAAATTAAAGTTCATTCTTTTTCTTCTCTATGTTCAAAATTACATTACAACCTACCCTTAATATTACTTCTCACTTATTATCGAATGATTTTATTACCCAATGAAAATTATCCTTATATATCTATTAAAATAATCTGTTTAATATAAATTCTCTGGTTAATGAGGAGAATCTCATTGAAAATCACATATATTGCGGATAAACATATCTCACAATTCGCAAAATGTCATATAAAATCTGACAGAGCTAAGGGTTTTAAAATTATGAAAATAAAATTAAATAATAAAATATTAAACTAGTGCGCGAGGAAGTAGCACCTCGACTTGCTTCACTGTCTTTTTTAACAATACTTGGCCATTCGGCGTATACGTAAAAAGAGCAACGGTTACGTATTTATCGCATTGCTACTACTCGGCGTTTCAGGACTCACGTCGATGCAATCACTGGAACTGGAAGCTTGTCCTGCTTCAGCCACGTGGTAACCAGAAAAAGATGCAGCTGGAGCGCTTTTCACTGCGGCTGCCATGGCATCTGGGAGTAAGGATGTTCTCTCGTTCGCACTACTCCAGGCTTGCTGATAAGCGCTGCGTCCACGGATTCGACGACTCAAGGACGAGCCGACAACACCCAGATGCTCCTTTATATCGTTATGTACATCGGAAACATCCCACATTTGTCTGTAATAAATAATTTTAGATTTACGAGAATTTTAGTTTTGGTTTTATACATATGCATAAAAATATATTTTTATGTTTCTATTACAACAAAAAATAAAAAAAAGTAAAATTTATAGTTTAAATAATATAAATTAATATACAATATAAAAAAATGCATATTACCTAAATGCATCCCACCATGCTTGGCTCTGGGCCATATTAACAAAAGGTTTATAACTAAAGCTATAGTGATGCGCTACAGCAGCAAGGAACATTTCTATACAAATTAAGAAATCTTGCAGTTTGGACGATATGTGCCTGATGTCAGCTGTTTTATTAGTATCAAAGATACTTGATATGACGTCAAAGTACACAAGTATGGCTATTAGTACTCCTTGGCTGAAAAATGATGATATAAGTTTTATAATTTGTGGTGTATATTTTCATTTATATACAGCTTAATAATTTCATTAATAAACTAAACCACTAAGAATTTTGTGTAAAATGGAAAATAAAACAGAAATTCGATCAAATTATGATACATTAAAAATTTCTTACAAAAATGAGAAGAAAACTACAGCCTTGATGCACAAAAATTTTCCTACAGGTTTCATAGGCTTAAGAGTTTCTGCATTGGCACGATAAAAAAGGACCAAGCAATACATCGCCACAAATTGAGATAGATTGTTAAAAGCAATCATATAAGGAAATGCTACATCTCCTCTGAATTCCCCTTCTCCATATACATCATTCAGTTCACAAATACTGAAATAAAAAATAATATTATAAAATAAATGTAATTGAAAAATGAAATAAAAATCTAGAAAATGAACTATTTACAATGAAACTAAAGTTGATATAGGCCGCACAACAGTATATTGTAAAATTCCATGTTTGCACATATGAACAAATTCACGACCCATTTCCCAGTCAGGAAGGCAACACAGTGGAAACATGTGATGAACTTGAGGGCCAATTTCCAATCTGTGTTCTAATTGGTAGTCAGCGTTAAGGTAGGCAAACAAATACATCATAAAGTTATAAATGACATAAGCTTCATAACATTCCCTAATACTGTCAACATATATGCTGACTTCTGGATAAACTAGACCAAGCCACTAAAATAAGAAAGACAATATTTCAATGTTGTAATGAAATAGCACAATAAATGATGTTTAGCATATAGTTAATCGTTTACCGCATTAACTGCATAAATAGGTACCATCCATAATATTCTGTAAAAATAAAAATTATTAGTATAGTTTTCAATCTTATTTATGTAGTATTTTTAACTTTTAAATTAATGTAAAAAAAAATAATTACCGTATTATATATTTTTGTAGTCTTGGTTGTGTATAATATATCATGTGTTGAACAATTTCATAAAAAGCGATAGGAAGGGCCAGAAGAACAAATGCTCCTCCGACCAAAGCACCTTGATCTTGCTTCTTGAAGCCATTTTTTATGGAATTAGCTAACAAAATTGGTACAAGTATAATGATGAGAAGTGCATAAAGGCATGTCAAGACTGGTAATATCCAAAGACGCCATTGTCGACAGAAAGCAGCCATTGTAGTTTGGGAATATCAAAAAATGTCACATTATCATTTTTTTGTCGATGTTTTTGCTATGCTAAAATCATAAAATGAATACAAATTAATAAATAACAAATTAAAAATTAACTATTTTAATACTAAAAATAGAAACAGAAAATTTATTTTTTCTTTACATCTTCATCATAGATTATAAATAAAATATTTAAGTTTTATAATAAATACTTGTTCATCATAAAATACTTGATTTTATGCTTCTATATTTACACTGAATATTCAAGAAATCAATTGATCAGCACAAGGTCAAATGTAATTCAATTATCACAAGTATACAGTAAAGATTTAATGATGTTTTTTTATAAATAGTTTATTATTAGGTATTACTGATCTTAAGTAATAATAAGGTCAAAAAATTCTAGAATATTTTATTGTAATATTTACAAAATTAAAAGAAATATATTTTATTAGTATAATTTTTTATTCCTTTCACAATTTCACTTTAGTTTTAAGATTGAAAAATACGATTATACAATAGCTGATGTAACCAAATTTCAAATAGAATTTGCCAAATCATATACCATGAATAAAAGAAAACTTTAATCACACGTTATCAAAGTAGCCACTAAGATAAAAAAGATCTGTAAAGATTCGTAAAGAAAATAATTTATCGCGTTAGTATTGATAGAAATACACGCACGTTATTCCGTATTTCAAATAATTTCTAAAGTGTATAAGGTGGAAATTCAAGTACAGTGAGACGAACGCAATAAAATAGATGAAAAATGCGAAAGGAAATATTAGAATATCTTACACAACACAACCACTTAAGTCTGCTATACATTTCTAACCTGCGGTATTAGAGTGCAATTACGCACTTGACCGACCAGAGAGAATCTAAAGTTAAAAATTAGTCTTAAAACTTTCGAAAAAAAAAATCGCACACAATCACGAGTTTGTATGAACGCCTCCAAACTCAGTTGTCACGTTATTATACGAATTCGACATCTCGAGTGTCGAATCAAACGATGACGAATAATATCTAAACAGATGTATGTATGTATATATATATATATATATCTCCAACGATAAATAACAAAGACAGACGTACACTATACTCTTTCTCTTTATATATATACGATTTCTGATAGCAGTCTACAAGTTGCGGGATCCAGTGACGAGTGACTATATATACGCAACGAATGCACATATACGAATCAGCTGATGCGCGATGACACAAGTCCAAATTACATATACTCTCGTATATATATATGTTGGACCTTTAAAAATATCTTACCCTTAGCTCCGTTTGATCTTTTTTTCTAAATATCCGCCAAAATGTGTCTTATCGGAGCATTAAAATCCTGCTGCTATGACACGTTCCTCGTCATATCGGCCGATAATTTACAACTGTTGCCGGTACGGATAGGCCAAAACGTCACTTGGTAAACAACAACAATGAATCGCCGAGTTTGCGCCACTCCAACTTTACTCGCTTGCACTTACTGCTCCCGTTGCCGATGTACTCACGCGTACTTTCCACGAGCGAATCTCTAGTCTGTCTGACTCCAAGACCGAGATGCCGTAAGAGTTCGGCCATTTGTTGAGGAGACAGGACTAGGCTAGGTTCTATGTTACCAGGTGTCTAGTGCTTTGAATTGTAATATAGGTAATACTATATATGTATATATACACAAATAGAGGCGAATTTTTTACGAAGAGTGACGGATACACCGTATAGGTATAAAGTAGCCAGGGCTGCCAATTTTATGAAAGACAAAACCCGAAATGAATTGCCAATTTTTTTTGTGACAGAAATATGAATACCTATATTTAGGTATGATTTATGAGTATGCATACCTAAATAAATTGGCATGCGAGGTGTTTCCACGCTCCTTGATATTGTTCTATTAATAATAATAACTAAGTTATCAAAAAATAATTCATATAAAATTCTATAATTACTAAAAAAACTTTTTGCAAATTGGTTCGTAGGTTTGAACAAAGAATGTAACTACTAAGCATGAGAAATAATATCAAAGTAATAGAACCTTTGTTTGTTACATATTATTGCAAAGATTAAAATTATCTTCTTTAAAAATAAGTTGAAATAAAAAAATACCATCTTGTTATTATTATTATATTAGTAAAAATTAAAATAACTATAAATACTTTGAAACCAATTCTATTTTTATAAGTTTATAGAAATAATTTTGAATATCCATCCTCGATCCTGACATTTGTGACGTAAATTAATTCCCCTAGACTCTCGAAAATTGGCAATCCTGCGTCTTAGACTAACCCGAGATCCGGAGCTGGTAAAGTGGTGGGGTACATCCGGCTTAATGGCGTTGGCTGGCAAGCACTGTTGTCACGTTTTGCCTTACAGTGTTTCATTATTTTGCTTTGTTTATATCGGCGTGCACGGTGGGTCCCGCGAGCGCTGATCGACCCGGGGTTTGATCGCGCGCGGTGCCGCGTCGCGTGCCGATCAGGAGAACGATTACCTAGTACCAGGGTAAGTCTATACGCTGCCTACGCCAACAGCTTGGCAAAAATCCTCGTCTTGGCAGTGTAGAGAGCCGAGCCTTCGTGACCTTGGATCTGCTGTCATCTCCCTTGAGGCTGGAGGAATTGCCGCGAAATTTGAATTCAATACGGGAGACTTACTTCTATATCTTATACTTGCCCTTGTGTCTTTCAGCGTACAGCTGGATGCTCGTCAAAGTAAATTTTTTTATATTTTATATTTACTCCAATGAATTTCTTTTGTTTTTTTTTCTTATAAGAGATTCGTGTTTTAAGATCAAATGATAGTATAAGTACTGATAACGAAAGATATTCTGATCGTTGAATGTTTATATTCTGTTTGCTGCTGATTTAATCTTTAGACCGACGGAAAGTCGAATTTTCGGCTCAACCTCGAGCAAGCATATTGCCTCATAGACTATATGTATGGATTTTGGTGCCAAAACTAATAATTTTTCACACTTTTTGTAAAGCTTAAACAATAAATATCAATAAAATAGACTCTTTTAGAATGAAAAATCTTTTTGACACTCTTGATCTACTTGTACAAAGTATTTAAGTGTGATAAGCTTTATAAAGTTAACACTCTTACTATTAAAATAGTAATAGTTTCAATATCTTAGGATTTATTTTCTAATTTAAGCATAGCTATGCACGTAAATAATAATCAATTTGTCTTATACCGATATGTAACATTTTTAAACAATTCTCAAAAATATAAAGCCGTATTTAATATATACACAACAATTTAAATTTTATATTTTGGATTTTTTACACAATATTAACCAAGAAATAAATGTTATAATTAAACATAAGAATTTTTTTATTTGAATATATAATAATGAATATAGAAATAAGTAAATGAAGGGTAATGTTGCGATTATTAATCTCAAACTTCTGCACATCTTTTTAACATTTGTATTATATGTTTCTTTGTGATATATATTTTAGGTTAAGTTCTATGGGATATTTATTTGACATTAAAGTATAATATACCTATTGGTAATGCCATGTTCTTAGATTTATTCAAAAATATACTACAAGATATCAATTTGAATGTTCTTTTTCAACAGATGCTTTCCAAATAAGAACTTAAAAGTACTCTGTACTGTAAAGTAGCTTATCAATACAATCATGGAGGTAACAACGGAAGAAGAAGCCCAGGCAGTCTTGATGGAGGGTATGGAAGGGACTCAATACATTACAATTCAAAGGGCTGACGGAGAAAGTCTAGGAAAAGGAGTTCCTCTCTTTACCCTAAATGGAGAACTGATTTCAGAAGGAATGGTTGTAGATATGATTAACGGTGTTGGAACTGATTATAACACAGGCACTCAATATTATGAGACTGAAGATTTGTTGCCTCATGTACTGACAGAGGTATGAATATATTTTTCTTATAAATTCTGTATAAAAGTTGTGATATTTAAATATTATATAGGAGGATCGAAGACTGGCAGCAGCTCTTGTCGCAGTTCAACTGCAGCAACAGCAAAAGCAGCAACAAATTCATAACCATCCTAATCCAGATGACCCTACATTACAGGATGTTTCACAGCTAGAAAGTCTGCCTCCTGTTAATGCTTATTCGATTGAAACAATTCAAGACCCTAATCCTCCGCCAGTTTATCCATCATTGCAGACGTATAAAAGAAATATACAGCATGTTAAACAGGAGTTCATTAATGTTAAGTGTGAAGAAGATGTAGACATTTCTGCAGAAAGCAGTGAAGACACATTACCTACTCCAGGTCCTAAGAGATCACTACCTCATAAGAAACGGATTCCTAGAAAATTAAAGCAACAAAGTAAAAAGAATTTAGTGAAAAAAGAAAATTTATGTTCTAATCAAGATGCAGTGATGACAGAAATTAAAGTTCAAGGAAACACTTTTAAGTGTGAACTTTGCGGAAATAAATTCACTGGACAACTCAAATTTTTTGAACATTTAAAGGCAAGTACTAAACGTAAAACGAAATTATATCGGTAACATTGTATGAATAGTAAAAATTAAATATATAAAATGAACAACTGTACTGATATTTTGAAGCAAGATATATAAGTTTACAAAAATTTTATACTTTATCATTTAAGTATTACATATTTTATTTTGATTTTAAAATAATAAATTAGTTTGTAATAAATTCAATAGTAGGAAAATCATAAGAATGCTGATAAAAACGAATTGGGAATTAATTTTCAATTTAATGATTTTTTATAGTCACATTATGAGCCTATCAAAGAAGAAAGAAGAATTTTAAACCAACCTGTAAATAATAATATAACAATAGCTATACCTAATTTATCTGAATCATCAGTCCAAGGAGTTGTAGAAAATGCAATTGAAGAGTTTAGTGAACCCGAAGATATCATGGAAGGAATTAGGGGTGTTGGTATGTATAGATTAAAAAGGCTTTTATTTCCTTTTTCTTTGTAAATAAAATTTTTCATTGTTTTATATTGCCCTATCTATTTATTTACGTACTCTGTAATTTTTACAATTACACGTATATCGATCGCATCACTTTATTGATTGATCCACCAAAGACATTCTTACAGTTCTATGGCAGTATTTTCATAAAATTATTTTTTTGTAACACTAAACTAAATAAGCACTCATTAATTCTAAAATTTTTAACTAATTCCATAGTTGAGGAAACTGGGGCACATATCGATGATGATGATGATGTAGATAACCTGCCTGATTCCAATAGTGGTGCTACATTGTGGACACTCACAGAAATGCCAGCACATGTAGAACAAAAAGAAATGGAAGAGCCTATTCTTATAAATGAAGAGGATTTGTTTGAGAAAGATAAAACTAAAACATCAGATCCAGTTAAGAAAAAGAAAGCCAAAACTAAAAAATCCAGTAATTATTAAATTTTAAAAAATATTTCAAATAAAATTTAGAAACATATATTAAATCGTTTAATTGTTGCAGCTAATGGATTAACTTGCCCAAACTGTGATCGATTTTTCCATCACAAAAATAGCTTAGTATATCACATGCGTTCTCACAGTGGAGAAAGGCCTCATCAATGCGAAGTTTGCGGAAAAAGCTTCTTTGCTGCAAGTGCATTAAAAGTAGGCAGATAATATTAATACTTAAAAGTTCTATTCACATGAAAGTATTAAAAATAACTCATTTTTATCTAAACTGAATTTCTTTATCAGGTTCACAAACGACTGCACAGTGGTGATAAACCGTACAAATGTGAAGACTGCGGACGACATTTTCGCCAGTGGGGTGATCTTAAATACCACTCGACGAGCTTGCACTCCGAGCAACGTCAGTTCCAATGCGAGTACTGCGGCAAAGACTTTGCGCGTAAGTACTCGCTCATCGTTCACCGACGTATCCACACTGGTGAGAAGAACTACCGATGCGAGTACTGCAATAAAACTTTTCGAGCCAGCAGCTACTTGCAGAATCACCGTAGGATACACACGGGCGAGAAGCCACATCCTTGTGACGTTTGTGGAAAGCCTTTTCGCGTGCGTAGCGATATGAAGCGACATATGCTTACACACTCGCGTCCCAGCAATCGTGCTGACAAGGCGAATGCGAAAAAGGCACCAGTAAACAAGACTGAGGCTAATGGTAATTTTCATTGAGAACTCTTTGACCGTAGTTTTTGAAGATATGATAGATTGATATTCTAAAGTATTTTATTTTATTTCTGTACTATTAAAATTTTTTGTGAACAGAGAATTTTTCGTGTTGCAAACACTTTTTATCTCTTTTATCTATTTCAATTTAGGGAATGGCAATAGCAGTGATGACGACGGGATTAATAAAACGAGTCGGGCAATAAATGAAATCGTCCACGAGTTGAAACTTGAGGTTGATCCTAATGCAGTTGTCGTTGAGTTGGTTGAGGTTGCTAATAATGGAAGGGAAGACAATCCAGAAAGCATTTTGCCAGAAGTTGAGACCTTGGATTACGCTTCAGTCAACGTATCGCAAGCCGACTCAGTAACAAGTAACAATTCTGAAGATGTCAGAGATCCTCTTGTTGTTGTCTCTCGAACGCCAGATACTTTGTAAGTCATTTTTTAAATTTCAGTTTCTTTTAATCCAATTACCAATATATCGATTGCAGTAAATAATTAGTTGAATATGCTTACAAACTTATGAATATAATGAAACTTATTTTTTTAATGATGATTCACAAAGAACATTAATCATATTAATTCAAATTTTTCTTATTTTCAGAAACTTCGACATGCAACTGTATTCTATCAACTTGTAAAAACAATGCGTTAGCCAGTAAATCAGTCAATTTACTGCGTTTTGCGAAAAATGGCGCAGTTATTGTTTAAGTTAACATCGTTAACACTTGAAAGGAATTTCCACCAGAAAAATTAATTTTTTACACGGTTTTTTCACTGAAAAGAAATCGTATTTCTGTTTATTTTTAAAAAGACTGGTTAGAGCATTGGAAAATGCTAGAGTGAAATATGTATGTTCACATATACAGATCGGTCACATAGTTTGATATATTTGTCGCGGTGAAGTTGATATTGTTCTGATTTTTATTATTTTTATATATTTTAAAATTATATTTTTAATTATAACATATTTTTTGGAGATACTTTTATATTAGTATGAATAATTCAGTCGATTATTTGTTACTAAATAGTATTTTCAATATTTTCTTAACACTTGATGACAGTGAAGGTGATTTAAGATACAAAAACAAGTTCTCGATCTTTTCTTTACTAAAAAGTCCTATTATTTTAAATAAAAATGTTATATTTTTTATTTTTGCATGATATAAAGGATATTAAATGCTGAATAATTTGAATCAACATTTACAAATACTTATTTTTAATTTCTCATGAAAAATAAAAGTTTATTTTCTCATGTTATTTTACAAAAGCTATTTACACGAAATCAGGATAGACGATTTTTCTTGAAATAAAAATTCGATGTATTGGTATAATACAGTGATCATAAAGATACAGTAATCAAAGTTACTGTTTATTATTACAGACGTAGCTTTATCGCGATAATTAAGTTGATGTAAAAAATTAATTTTTTTCATATATTAATCTAACACAAACTAACTGTAATCACATTTACACAACCGACCTGTATATACACTATAACACTCTTATAAATATATCCTATGTACGTATTACACAAACGTATATAACGATGTTTGCTGTAATATTAATAGCGACAGTATATATGTATGTTTTAAATCTTAAACTATTTAGCAATTTATACACATGAATCAACGTTGAAAAATATATTTTTTATTACGTGGCAACGTTTACAGAAAGATAAATGTCCTTGATTTAAAAAGTCTCTTTCATTGCCGTCCCAATTACAATAATACCGGTACTGAAACTGATGGAGTCGTGGAAGAGTCTTTTCCAATAAAGGCCTGAAGAAGTAATGTTACGTCCATCGATCCAAGTGCATCCTGCAGTCTTTCGGCTGCTTGTTTACTAGAAATCCTGCAACGATTCACGGTAGTATGAATAAATTATTTATATATAAATATGCATTTGATAAAGAAACATCGGATGACTTTTAAAGATACTTTTTACAGTTGAAGATAATAAAAGGTAAAAAGAACCAATATTAATCGTCGGTCTACCTTCGTGAACCCTTGGCGCGCTCCCAATCAACGTACAAATCGGTAACGGCGCCGTGTAATCTCTGCAAAATCTCGGTGTCCCTCGTTAACTGTCCGCGCAATTCCGATTCATTTTTTAAAAGCTCCTGATACTCGGTACACAAGTCCGCTGGATTGTTTTTCATTTCCCACGTGTCGAGTGCATCCAGGATCTTTATCTTCTCCAAAAGAACGTTCGCTTCCTTTATCCGTGGGATGATCAGCTCGAGAACACGGGATATGCTTGCTTCGGCGACATCTGGAACGTGGAAGCGAGTAAGTCTCGTGATTCGGTTGTCCAATTGAATTGTTAAAAGCAGCTATTATAAGTATATGGATTATTCACATTACCACAGAAAACGTCGAGTCTGATTTTTCGTTTGGTAGCTTCTTTGGTGAGTATGTCTCGCAAAATTATTATAGTCGAGATGTTTTCGCTGAGGAAAGAGGCATTGCCTTTCCTGTGATCAATCGATAATTTAACATTTTTTTTTCCTTAGTTTTCTTTATTTATGCGATTAACCGCATTCTCAATTGATATATATTTAACTTACTTATATTTACATTTCAACATGGTCCCGATGAAGGCCGAGGTGTATATCATGGATGCCTCCGCTTCTTCTTCCTGAACCGAAGGTCTCTCGGGCACATCCGGCAATGCGAGAGCAAGCCAAGCGTGCATCTAAATACCGCAGGAAGGACAATTTTCGCGCGTTAGAAAACTAATTTTTCCATTTGTTACCAATGAAATAATCTTGAATATATATATACCTCGGCCATGGAAAACCCACCGGTCAATCGTAATTCATTGAAAGGTCCACCAAGAACCGACTGTTTGTCGTCGACGTGTAGTCTCGAGTGCAGGGACAAGGCGCAAATCGGAACCAATATTCTTCGACAGCACTTTGGTTGAATCTGAAACATATCCGAGTACAACTGAAATTTGACAAACTGCACCGCACAAGTGATAGGGTGAACAAAATATCCACAAATACCTGCGAAGTCACGTAGACTTGGAGAGTTCCGGGTTGTCCCTCGATACTACGCAACCTCATCTCTAATCTATTCGTGTTATCCTGAATAAGATCAATTTCAATCGAGCTATTAATTTCAAGATAGAACAATCCGAGTAATGTGGGAAATGCGTACTAAAGGGAAATTATTACTTGGCACCGATATGTGGCGAGGACAAAATTGCCCTCGTTGGGATCACAGGTAGACAGGCTCATTACGGCGTTGTTACCCTCGACGTCCAACAGCTCGATAGGAGTGTCGGACTGTATTAAAATATTGTCTATCGATCTGTCCAGTTCCACCAGAAATGTGTACGAAGCGTCATCCCTGTTCAGCGTCATCCTAATCGCGTCAATGTTAAAATGAAACCGCGTAGAAGACTATACTTTCAATATGTACATAGAACAATGTATTTAATATATAATTTCGCCAATCAGTTATTTATTCAATATTCAGAATCGAATCCTCGTCAAAGTATCCGCTGCAAAATTTCATCTCGCTTACCGATGATTCACCGAGAGTATCAGCGGAGTGAGCATATCGCCGACAAACGCCGATCCCGTGTACTCCTTCTTCAGGTCCTCCTCCAGCTGCTGGATCTCGGCCTTCAGTTTAGCTATCCCAGCTTCGCCTTGAGCCGCTTCCAATAGTCCCGGTGGCTTCGTCGTCAGGCCGAAAACTTTGCCCGAATAAGTCGTCACTAGGAGCTCGGGATAATCGCCCGAGCTTATGGTCCCACCTATTACTGTACTGATACTTTCTCCGGCACTCTGTGGAATAGATTGTAAATTCACTTTATATAATTATCGCCTGCATTACGTTGAGAAGAAATCTACTTGTAATTTTTTTATTATTATTAATACGAAATTCATATATTTATGTAAATAATCTGCACTAGAAAAAATTATATCGTTACAAAAAAGAAAATGGAAAAAGCATCATTTATCACTAACGTTAGCGTAACACATACCGGTTGTAGGAAAATTAAATGAATAATAGCTGCTATTAGCAACTTACATAACGAAATCTCATCAGCGGCATCGTGTCTTCGTCGGTAGGTAGCGTATGGACCTCGACGGATCCATCCTGCCTTCCGAGAATCAAGTCTATGCCGTCCTGAATCTCGTACGAATCTAAAGAAGTCACCTCGGAGCCTGGCTTATTCAACAGCCAGCTAATTCTTAAATTCTTGTCGTTGTCCAGCATCAGCAGTCCAACTTTACCATCCATAGTACCCATTAAAATACGATCGTGTGATTCCATATCCCCTTCCCTGCGTGTTTTTTTTTTAAAAGCACATCAAAGATATTGAAATATTTAAAATATTAACATTACGCGATATGACATTCAACGCACCTGTAAGGTGTGAGTATCGTTGGGACGCTTGGTAGTCTCAGAACTGCGGGACTCTTCGTCCCATATAATACTCTAATCTAAAAAATAAAAGACAGGAAAAAAAAAGTTATTGAATTGAATCGTAATACAAAGGAAACGAATGTGGAAATATGAAAAATTACCGCGCAATCACCGCAAGCCAGTACCGCAAGTACCGCGGTACTACCGACCGGCAAGAGAACGACATCGAGCAATTTCTCACCAGCCAAGTAGGAATCAGCGTCTCTACAGTCCCGATATCGATGGTAAAGATCGCGGGCGCAAGCTGCCAGATCCGATCCCAGTACGTATCTGAGAAAGCAATAATGATCCTTATTTAATTTAAATAGAAAATATATGTGTTTTCATCGTGCATGTATATATATCTGTGGATTACAAGGCGGTAATGGGTTCTATGAGGCTGGTATCAAATTCAAGGAAGAGCTTTCCCTTTTTCGTGTAGCCCATGACGGTGTTCCCGTGGGCAAGGAAGAGTTTGTCTTTCGGCAATGAGGCTACGCCGCCCAATACTACTCGATTGACTTTTGGTCCTGGCAGTGACTTGAACAAGACTTGTAACTCTCCCTTTTTGAAACCTACGGAAAATTTTTTATAATGTGTTTTAATAAATTTCATTCAAAATGATCTGAAAGTTGATAAATTTTAAAACTATCGAGCTTTGTATATATGGGTGAGTTTAATCACTGCATTACATTTGTATTATGTTCAAAGTAAACAAAGATTGCATCGTGCAGTTTATTCCGCACAAGTAGGCCTACTTATATCTTCTTTCATTTTGTTCTACCGAAAAACAAAAGCTTAACGTATAAAAATAATAATTATGAACTTTGATGTACGTTCGTAAATTGCATGTATTTTAAAAGAAAGTTGTTTTCTACACAGAAACAAATTTATACGCCAATCTATTAGTATGCAGTGGCGCCACTGTGAGTTTCGGCAACAGTCCTCTGTTTATCGAGCACTGAGTACCCAAATAATTTTTTTTTTAGTCGCGCATGACAGCGATCGCTCGTTTAGAGAGAACTCATTCCCTTTCCTGAGAGAATCAGTGCCCAAACCATCGGAGCGACCGCTTGTCTTTTGTTTTACTTGAAAAGGTGAACTAGAGCCTAATATTTCTTTCAGTGTACGAAGCTTAAATCCGAATCTGTCCGAGCGAAACAAGTAGTTCCAAGAGGCCATTCGAACACCTGTGCCGCACACAAAAAGTCCGAATAACCATAATCACCGAATATATAGAGAACTCCATCGTGATCAGCGACGGCGAATTTCTGGGGCTGTCTCGGCTCGGAGGATGGAAAGACCCGCGTGGTACCGCGCGACGT
>UELU01141230.1:0-31461 GCA_900490025.1 Megastigmus dorsalis
CTTCTTCTTCTTCTTCTTCTCCTTCTTCTCTTTCTCCTTCTTCTCTCTCTACCTCTCTCGCTCGCGCTATCTTCCTCTTATATTCGCTGCAGCCACTTTCCTATATGTATATACACTACTTGCAGTACAGCCATGCTGTCTTCCCTTGCTCCCTTTCTCTCTCTCTCTCTCTCTCTCTCTCTCTCTCTCTCTCTCTCTCTCTCACTCTCTTGCAAGCATATTCTCTCCGATCCTCCGGTATGTGCCAGTCCAAGAGAGAGCGAGAGAGAGAAAGAGAGAGAGAGCGGTTTTAATGTGGATTTTTGCAAATTATAAAACAAACTCGAGCTCCTCGTATACCGCTCCGCCATTATATTGATCCGCGAGATATACGCTTCTTAATAGCCGAGGAAAATAAGGCGCAGGTGCTTTAATTGGGCGTATTGCGTCGTTAAACGCACGAACCCGAGCGAGCCGGGAGTTTTTTTTTTGGCGATAATAACTTGATTTTTCGCTGATGTATCAATAAGGAGATTGCTTTCGTATGTACGATTTTGCACGCTTGTACGAGGTTATATTGCGAGTACACGCGGTGATGCGTTGAATTTGGATTTACTTTCATTAACTATTTTGTAGCGAGCTAATTCTGCAGTTTATAAAGTTGTGGATACGGAGCCCCGGTACGCATGTTTAACACGTTAAGTCTATAATATCTAGTATATAATAATTGCGATAAGATTGCACCGTAGAATTAATAATGTCGTGCGTTACAATAAATTTGTATAAAACCAGAGATGTCATAACTAAAAAAATTAATTAGGGAAATCAAGTAATTACTTTTCAAAAATTATAATAATATACTAGAAAATAATGGCGAACGAAACACATTGGTTAGGTGGAAAATTACGTACCAAAATATAGTAGTTCGCAACAACTCGTATGAAACATGATCAAAACTATAATTACGTCACATATATATACGAATTTGCAAAATCTCATTACATTTTCAAAATTCTCGTATAATTATATGCAGTAGAAAATAGCCAGCGGAAGTTGGTTCGATGTGCATAAAAAAAACAAAACGTGTTTATATTGTGCTTAGCGTAAAATTGGCGCGAATGAAGTATACGAGCAGGCTATATATTTTTGTATGAATAAATTTTCCACTCGTTCAATTAAAAGTTAAGACTTTTTAGATTTAATTAAAAGAGTCATGTAATTTCATTTTCATAAATGTAAGTACGCACTGCATATATAAGTATATATTCCCCCGAGGATTTAATTAAAGCGACTCGAATAATTTATTTTTCAAATAAACTATTCGATTAAAGTTGACAGGATCGCATCGCGAATAATTTTGTAATACAAGTACATATCCAACGCGATTGTCTCATATTTTTCTAAATATTATACTTTTTTTGTCTACACTTTACACGAAAATCTCTCTAAAATGCTAATTTTTGCTCGGTACACAAATTCCAGAAAACTTTCGCACTATAGCTTACCTTATCCCCCTCAAGTTTTTCCTACCTACTGCAGGGACAATGCATATACAAAATTACGAGCTGAAAGTTGCAAGAAAAAGGTCGTCGCGTCGTCGCGCGCTACACGAGCATCTCTATTCCTCCGCTAAATAGCAAAATTATTCTTTATCACTCTGCAAATAACTGGATATATATATGTAAGAACCGTGGCAGTCCGACAAAACCACAGTCGCGAAATAAAATGTAGGCTAAACGATCGAACACGTTTTTATCGTACACACAGGCATACGAGACTTTCCTCTCTCCACGGCGCGCGACTGCTGCTGCTCCAGCTCTCCGATCTCGCAGCGTTATGCACTGCACACACCGCACACAATCAACTCGAAAATGAAATATTTCCCCTCGACTTTGCTATAAATCAAATAAGTAGGCCATAGCCGCCGCGCGTGGAGATACACACATTTTTCCAGCCGCCGCGAGATCACGTTTCCCGTATACAGAGCCTACACCTACAACGCTACATCGTATACACTCCGCTACGTATACACAAGAGTCCATATACTCGCTCTCCTCCCTGTAATATCGATTCTCATGTAAATTTCAGCTTGCCGGACGCGCGTCTTCCCTTGGACCGCATCGGCATCAGCACCGAACATGTTATATACGCCAATTCGACTAAAGCCGACACGCGACTTTTATATCACATCGTATACGACATCCGGGAAAAAGAGACGGCCGCGCGCGCAAAAAAAAAACCTTGCTTTCTAATAGGCCCAGTTTATAAGTAAACAATACACTTTGGTGCAGCGCACACGTGCAGATATAGGATTGGAAAAATAATAGAGTAAAGAAAGGGCATCGGCGAGCAACAATTTCCAATGGGAACAAGAGTTGGCGGAACGAGCGAGCGTGCGATAGAGGCCAAAGGGTATATACTAGCGGGGATGAGGTCGCCTGCATACAGGGTGATCGGCAAAACTATATCCCCCCCATACACGAAACAATATCTCCCCCTGGTAACGGCGGATACTAATTCCAAAGCACCGCGTAATCATAGTGCGTCCGTTCAAATTGCTCGCCGTCTACGATTTTGTAAGTATAAGGTATAAGCGATCGCCCGACCGTTCGCCATTACAAAAACAATTAAAAACAAAAACATTCAGACCCGGTAATGACCACCCAAAGTCTGATCCGTATGCGTGAAAAGCCGTGCGAGTATCGGTTATCGCTATGTATATGTACCCCAAATATCGTTTTCCCTCGGTCGTCGCGTGGTTTCCGGCCACCCTGTATAGAGAAGGAAGCAGAGAGCCGAGAGGGAGGAGTAGCTGCTGCACCGAGAGACCGAGAGAGAGAGAGAGAGAGAGAGAGAGAGAGGAAAAGGAGAGCGCGGGACTCTCTCGCTCGCGCGCGCTCTTGCTATCAGCTTCTCTCTCTCTCTCTCTCTCTCTCAGTGTACCTCGACCCTGGGGGACCACACTGCGCGAGAGACCACCGTGTGCGTGATGCGCCTTTTCTCGACCCTCGAGCGGCTGCCTCGGCTGCCGCGGATCCACTGTGTGCTCCTGTGTTCAACTCTGTGCAGTGCAGCAGCAGCAACGGCAGACCCCCAAAGGACACACGTTGTACTTTCGCTGTGCGTCTGGGTGTGCGCGCGCGTGTGTGTGTGTGTACAGAGGCCCAGCGGAGATGCAAAAACGAGCTAACGATCCACGAAAAATCGAGTGAACCCGCCTACTTGGCTTTCGTAGCCTCCTCCTCCTCCTCCTCCTCCTCCTCCTCCTCCTCCTTCGTCTTCTTCCTTGTCTTGCATTATATACACACTCTGCGAGAGCGCGCGCCTCATGGCTAAATGAGATATAGTCGGGGCGTAATAGAGGAAAGAAATCGATATATCGAGATACCGAGAGAGCAAGGGAGAGAGAGAAAGAGAGAGAGAGAGAGACCGAGAACGGCCGCTGCTGCAGGATGTTTATTAGCTGATAATGAGGGGTGCCCCGAGATACGTGATGCAGTTTCGGCCGTGGGACAAGCCAACAATGAGTATTGGAATGAGCGATCGCTGCAACTTCCACTCATACGCGACGGTGCAGGAGAGATTTTTCACTCTCCTAGCTAGACATGCATTAAAGAGGGTAAAAGCTCTTTATTCCATCTTTAATGTTGATTATACTTTTTTTCTGTTCTCGAAAATGATTTAAAAGTAAGTAAAGTTAAGGGGATGTCGGAGCTACAATGACTGTCATGTGACCTAACATTGTTTTTGTTAATATAACGCCAGTTTAAGTATATCTTATAAAAAGAGGAGAAGAGCACCCTTCACATTTCAATAAAGAATACATATCACACTAAGAATTTCATTCTATTGTAAAATGCGGCTAAATTATTGGAAAAAAATATGGCAGCACCTTTTCGGTGTGACCGGTTTTGAGACATGTCTTATTTATATATTATTATTGAAGAATATCAAAGTTATAAACGTTTATATTCGATTCAAGGAGAAGAGCACCCTTCATATTTCAATAAGGAATAATTCTGTCACTTCAGATTTATGTTATTTTATTAAATCTAATCAAATTTCTGGAAAAGCATCGCGAGGTTAAGCGACGGTCATTCTTGGCTCCGACATCCCCTTAACTTTTACGAATTTATAAGATATAAAAATATTAAAGCTCTTTACTAAATCACGAATTTTTTAATAGGTTACCGCGCTATTTATTTAACAAACGGTAGCTGGTAGACTGATAGAGTTTTTAATGCAAATAATTCCAGGAAGGTACATCTATAATAATAAAAATTGGTTAAGAGCAGATATAATTGTAATTGGATTTCGTTTAAAAACAGATTTTTAAACTGCTTGATTAAATAATAATAAACCCATTCAATTCAGATATTCCGCGTATAAGTATAGATTCAATTTTAATAAAATTCTGAAATCCTATATAAAATAAAAAGCCTCATTTAAAGTTCGAGAAATCGACAGCTGTTGACTTTTCCCGCACGAGTTTCCCTCAGTCCGATATTTTCTCTACCATTTAAACGATCCAATATTTTCAATTCGCGAATGTGCTTTGGAAGTCTTTCCATATAAAAAATAAAAGCTTTTAATTCTTATATAATAGTACCAAGATTGGCTGTTCCAGATTTCGAAATATTATATAAAATTACTATCTCGAAAGAACCCCAAAAATTGAATATAAATTTTATTAAAAACTTTCCTCGCGAGTTCTCGTCTTCTAACAATAACAATATATTGCATCGATTATCCTTTCTCAACTATATATCATACATATTTATTGACCGTACAAAATCTTGCAAAACGACTCTGCTATATTAAGCATCGGTAGTACATTCACTCGTATAAGCCAAAGTATCGCTCGGTAAAAATATATAATCTACGAATTGCGAAAGAGCTGCGCTGCACAGTTAAAGGAGAGCGACAAGCAACTACGTGTGCGCGGCGCGTAACAAAAAAAAAGTGGGACGCGCGAGAGATAAATAATGGCGCATCGCGGCGCACTAAAGGAAAATTTGAATAAATGCGCGCTGTGCAGAGAGTCAGCCTCTCTCGGCTGGCGATTCCTTTTCAACTCCCTTATTATTGCTGGTGCATATTCAGACACTCGGTCGCTCGTTATTATACATTATGCGAGAGGCTTGGACGGCAAAATAATCTAACGATAATTATTATCGTTCTCGATCCTTCTCTCTCTCTCTCTCTCTCTCTCTCTCTCTCTCTCTCTCAAAGCCCGTGCGCAGGTATACGAAGTTAGGAACGGCCGCCGTTGCAGCCTCGCGGAGAAAACTTTGAGCGCGCCTCGCGTTCTAGAAATGTTTACGAAAAGTTTTTTCCCTCCCTCTCTCTCTCTCTCTCTCTCTCTCTCTCTCTCTGTGTGCAGACCCCATCGGCGCTTCTATAGAATGCATCTGACGGCTCGAATTTTCCCCAACTTTGCGAGAATAAAATTTATTAGAGCGAGTGCAGAGCTACGATTACGCAATTAGCGCGCAGAGCCGAACGCACGGGCTAAATATTTGTTCGAGCAGCGAAGAGGGGTTTAGAAGGTATATAGCGAGCGAGATGCTGTACAAGGTAGCGAATGAGACGTCGCGCTAACTTCCTTCATTGGGTTTGACAGTTTTCCGTGTGTAAGCAAGCGGTCGATGTTGTTTTTCGTTTTTATGCGCGAGCAGCTATATTGGCTCACTTGACTTGACTCCAATTAACCCCTTTCGCGAGATACTTTGCATTGCGAGGAACATAAATTGTTTCGAATAATTTGTATCATTATATTTTACGCATAATTCGTAATCATAGCGTGGGTGTAGAGTTTCAAAGCGAAAAATTCTTAAACCAAAGGTTCGCGTATAATTCGCAAGATGCACAAAACCGCAAGGCGAACATTTGCGTGTAAATAAAATGTATTCCCGGAATTAATTGGATGCGATCTCGAATTAGTTGTGCAGTAATTTTGACGTGCATCGTTTTAAAGAACTTGAAAAATATAGTTATGAAGCTCCCGATGAATGAAAATAAGTGTTTGTAAAGCTCACAACCTACCTATAAATAGCGTACAAAAACTTTAATTGTAAGCTTGAATTGCAATTGGAGGATTTAATTTAATTTTTTTTTTTTTTTTTTTATGAATATAGATAGTGTCACGAACGATGCAGTTTGTAACGCTGCATATGCTGAAGTGCAAGCTACGCAGCCATGCAATATGACGAGGAGTAGTGCAGCGATAAGCGGCATGAGAAATTAGTGGTAGAGCGTTAAAATCGTAACAATAGTATAAGGTGCAATAAAAATATTAATAATATTGAGTTTACATGTATATATTTAGTAACTAACGTACACAAAGAATATTATGATGTACAGTAAAATTGCTGCATTTGTAAAAGTTTCTATTCCTTTTCATTATATGTTAGCTATATAATAGTTTTATTACATCTAAATGGAATTTTGATATCATGTTTCCGAATGACTTGAAATAGGAAAATTTCATTCATTAAAATTCATAGTTTTGTTTGTTATGCCGGATTATATCAAAAATAAGTTTTCGGAATAAATTCAAGTCATAGCAAAGCTCGATGTTTAATAATAGCAGAATCATAAAAATAAGTCTTGTCAAAGTACGTCTATCCTGTAATTTATGAAGATAAGAAATTTATTTAAAAATCACAAAGACAACTTGAATGAATTGTATCGCTTTGGAATCCATACTTTATAGAGCAAACATTAAATGCATTTGCAAATAAATCACTAATATACAAAAATGAAAGCAACGTACTCCTATCCGACTGTATCGGTAAAATAAAAGAGTGTACAGAATCACACGCATTCGAATAACTAAACTTTGGCAAAAAGCATGTGTGCAGAGCGTTCGCGGTCCCATTGGACTCGTTTTAACTCGTTCAGAGCCAAGTCTGCACGAGAGTATAAGCGGATCGCGAATCCGACAACAATGAAAATGATCTTTGAAAGAAAGCGCGCGGTATATACCTGCAGTACATATATATAGACATGTGCGAAACAACTGCGCGGGGGTACCTCCTTCGCGAAAACACAAGACGCGCGTAATCGCACCCTTGCACCCATACGCGCCGCAGCTGCGTGATTTCCGTGCGAAAGGCCACTCATTTCCTCCCCCCACGCGCCAATCTCCACACACGGTACTGCAGAGAGAGAGAGAGAGAGAGAGAGAGAGAGAGAGACGCAGCGGTACTTGGGTTGGGTTGCATAAGAGACGCTCGGTACACCGCCGCTGCATTTGAACGCAAAGCGAATCCTTGGCGAGGGCAGCTCTCCTCGAAGAAAACATAACAATGACGTCGTCTCTCACTCTCTATCTCTCTCTCTCTCTGGATACACGGATAAAAAGAGGAGCAAGTCGTGTATGTACATATGGGAGGCAGATATCGCGTATGTAGGTATATATATATATATATGTAGTAGGTGCATGGGAGATGTATATAAACCGAGGCAGGTCTCGCGTTATATTCAGGGCAGCTCCGCCGAATAACAGTGAGGGAGCAGCAGCAGCAGCAGCAGCAGCAGCAGCAGCAGCAGCAGGAGCACGAAGGGGGGAACAAGGGATTCGCAGGGAGAAACAAAAGGAAGGAGGAGCGATGGCTATCTTTCTTCTCTTTCTGTCTCTCTCTCCCTCTCTCTCTCACGGCCGATATCACTCTTGCCGATCTCTCGGCGCTTCCTTCGTCTTTTTTCCAGCCCTTTCTCTCTCGCCCCCTCTCTCTCTCTCTCTCTCTCTCTCTCTCTCTCTCTCTCCCGTGGTGTGCAGTAAGCTTATACACACAGAAACCGCGTGCAGTGTGCGCCTACGTTTCCCGTACGCTGGCGTTTCAGCTCTCAATGCGCTTTGACTTCCTGCAGTAGGCCGCGAGTGAACGTGTGGCGGCGATACAAGCTTTACGCGCCTGTGTACCTACACGCGCGCGCGCTTCACTCCTCTCTCTCTCTCTCTCTCTTTCCCTCTCTAGCAGTTGTCCCTTGAAGTAGTTGAACAAAAAAAAACACATAAACGGCCGTTATCTCACTCTCTCTGTTGGTGTACGCGCAGGTAATCCGATTCGAACGCCCACAAATAAGACACCTACTGCACAAATTCGTTTGTTCGAAAGTAAAGATAATATTTAACCGGTTCGCCCCCGAGATGCGTATATGTATATATATGTATAGAAAGGGAGTAAGAAAGGCCGAGAGTGCGCAGCGCGCTCCCGAAATTCGACACCGTTTCGCAGGTGTTGGTTCGACTCTTTCTCTCTCTCTCTCTCTCATACACGTATACGCAGGCGATTCTTACGGATTCTTGTTCCGCGAAGATGCTTTTTTGCCTGCGTGTGCATCAGTGCGTACGCGCGCGCAAGAGAGAGAGAGAGAGAGAGAGAGAGTGAGAGCTGCGGGCGAGGAAAGGAGCAAAATGGCTGCGTGCAGTAGTAGAGTGTGCGGCTGCAGTGGGCCGAAAAAAAGCGAATTTCGCGCGCGCTAAGTTGATTGGACGAGGCAGAGACCAGCTGGCTTTGAGCCGCGGGCCAATCCCGTGACGCCCCGGGCCACTCCGAGTCTCTCCTACATATATATACGTATAGCATACATTGGCTTTTTCAAAACTGCCTCCGTTCGCTGTGTGTGTGTGTGTGTGTAAATAGTCGGAACGTGTGTATATAGGGGAGCTACCGCGGTTTCAACTTCCAGGGCCATGTGTGTGTGCTGGCAAGGGTTGAGAGAAAGGAAAACTGTTTTGTTTCGAGTGCAGGTGAGAGGGTGATAATACTAGGAAAAAAAACCGACGGGGGATGAACAAATACGTGTGTATACAAATTACTTATGTTTTTTTTTTCGGTGCGACGTTTGCTCTGTACCTACATGACTGGGCTGGAGAGTTAAAATGGTTTTTTGTATATTGTAAGTATTGCGGGATTAAAGGAGAGATCGAACTTGATGTTTAAGTCGATAAAATGGATGTTTGGATTTACTCTATTCTAATCAAATACTTTTACTTTGCTGAATTGTGTGCGATTCATATATGAGAGCTAGGGATAGAATGTAACTCGTGAGAGATTCATTGTCGCGCACATCGCATTAAGGAATAACCATTTCTACCTTATAAATTTTGTGGTTCACATTTAGAATGTCATATCTAATATTGGTGACAGATATTTTTGAATGCGTTAATTGCATTTTGAAATTGAGAGCTGTTCACAGAAATAAAATAATCTCATCGTCGTTATGTATTTCGATGTATTTCGATGCATTATCCAATATAATACGAGTATATCGATGTGAAAGCGCATTTCCCAGCGAAAAATATCAGTCGGAGCGAAACATTTTTACAAGCCGAAACTGAAAGATATAATCCCGGTAGCCGGGAATCTGCAGGGATGATATTTGTAGCAGGATACGCATAAAAGGGAATATTTTTCCAGGCCCTTTATATATTTACACTGCGGGGCAGGAAAAATCAAACTTGGTAAGGGTATGTAGGAGCTACTTCAAAAATTCATGCGTTTTTCACAATGCTTACACGATACACCCTCTCTGCGAAATAACAGTGAAGCGACAGAGAGAGAGAAAGAGAGCAAAAAGGAGGGAAAAAGCAAATATAAAGCGCCCGAAAGAAACGAGAGAAAGGAGCAGTGGTCGTTTTTATATGTATATATACCGCGGCCACTTATGTGTGCACAGGACAAAACTAGATGTTGCTTCGATAAATAACTAATTTTCGTGAGTTCGAGAGAGAGACGCGAAGGTCGAGGCAAGAAGAGGATTGATTCCGGGTGTAGACAGAGCCGCGCGTACGAGAATGAGAAGCGAGTTTAGCCCGAGATGCAGCAGCTGCGCGCGTGCAAGGATCCACGAGGCATCGAGTGGCCGCCGAGGTGGCCGCTTTGTTTACGATTCGTTTTTCAAGCTCGATCGATAAGATTGAAGGTAGCACGCATTGGCTATTGACTCTCTCTCTCTCTCTCTCTCTCGCATGTATACGCATGCACACACATTGGCTCGTTATAATCCGGCGCACCGCGAATGTTATTACCTATCGTGCATAAACTACATTGGGGCTTTAATTGTGGAGGGTATTGCGTTATGGAAGCTTGTATATGTACGTATAAGCCGGCGCGGGGCCGATCGTTTCAATTATCAGAAAAATTCAGATCTCAAATTGCATTGCACACACACATACACACACACGCGCGTTTATTTACCGCGAATTCGATTCAATTATCAAAGGGGTGGACAAAAAAAAATGAAAGACGCACTGTATGGGCACGCGGAATTTTCAGCTGTCCTCTCGGCCGCATCAGCGAATTATGTGCTTGCTATCATTTATATAGTCGATGCGTATATGCTATATACATATACTACGAGTGCAGCTGTCGGTTACTTTGTAATGAATCACTACTGCCGTTTTGTGATATAGGCTGTCTTTTTTGCGCGATACAACGTACGCCTATATCCGTATACATATACGTGCTATTAGGGTTTAGTGCAATTGTGATGATGAGGATTTCGCGTTACGACGATAAGAGTTTATAGGTGCAGTGTGATGCAGGCTTGATATATTGCTAATTACTGGACTATCGATGTAAGTTTGTATGAAAATACTTCGGGATTTAGTAAGATTTCGCGCCAGTCAACGGCAGTCCATTTTTGTTCTCTCGAATATTTTCATAATATTGCCAAAACAAATTATTTGAATACTAAAGAGACTGTCGCACCTAAATAGTTAAATCGAATACACAATGCAGTTTAAAGCGCTCGAATTTATTCTCTGCTACCTCCAGCCGACAATTCGCAGTGATGTAAATATAATGCATCGTCAATGAACGAGTCACTCGTCGACCAACTATATATATATATGTATACATATACCTGCACATCTGACCTTTTACAAATACATATTCATTAGCGACGAGCACATAAGCAACCAAGAGGAAACCGACTATACAGCTTATACGTGACGGTAATTTGAATTAAAACGCGTTCTTTTCCACTATTCGTATATACCTTTCTGCAAAGAGAGAGAGAGAGAGAGAGAATATAAAAAGAACGCAACGCGGTGAGTTACAGAGATTATTTGCAAATTTGAATACATTTTAAGTAGGCGATATATTTCTTGTTATGCACTGGGAGTAGCGGAGAGTATAAAGAATTGCCCAGTAGCGAACATTTTTCCAGAAGCCTTAGTATGTACGGAAGAGAGCCACCCGAGGCAAAACAACGACGCGCCATGACCTTTTTCTCTCTCTCTCTCTCGAGCGCATAACAATGTCGCGTGGGAAGATTCGAAAAGTCTTTCTTTCTCTCTCCTTCTCTTTATTCGAATTGGAATTCTGATCGCCACTTGGAGAGCATGTCATACAGGGAACGCGATTTTAATTTCGTGGCCGTGCATCCGCATCTTTGATTATTTCGAAACGTTTTGGAGAAAAACTTATATATATTGACACAGTTTTTCGGTGTTTTTTTTTTCTCGCACAGTAGGCATTCGCGTGAGTGTGCGGTGCCAATTATTTCAAGCACTGCGCAGAGGGAAGCCTTTTAGAGAGAGAGAAAGAGAGAGAGCGAATGGGAACGAAAAATTCCCAGTCGCCAGGGTTATGACTAACGAGAAAAGCGTTGGGCGATAACGAAATCGCCTTTAATTTTCCAAGTCAGTCACGATTTTGCGCATAGATCTCGCCCCCGCCATAGCGCGCATTCGGGATAATGACTTTCGAGTAACGTCATTTACTTTCCCCGACGCCCTCGGTTACTGTAATTGACAGAGAAGTCTTGTAAGTCATTGTCGAGATGACGAAGTTACTTTGCGATGCTATCTTTTATTTCTCTCTCTCTCTCTCTCTCTTGCTCTCTGCACTCTGCTCTCGCGAGCTTTTATCGAAGCCGTAGAGCAACGAGAGTCGACCTGTCAACCCAAGTTTTCTACCGCCGCGGATCATCTTATGTACTCGTAATGTTTGATGCAATCGATAAAAGATAGATTATATGGAGTTATTAAATGGCTTGAATTCAGCAATTAAAATTTTAAATATTTATGCCCCTTGTCTCCGAAGCGATCCATAAATTCTATGAATTATTAAGGATTTATAATATGTTTAGTAATATTTCTTATCGATAAAGATTTGACATCTTGGAATTATTATGAATTTCGATTGATACTGCGTGCGCGTTAAGATCATTGAAGAAATCGTTATAAATGACGATTATATAATAATGCGATATTTGCTTTTAATCCAATACTACGACAGTCCACTGCATTTTTTTGGGATTTAAATGACTGATAATGAATGAAAGTACGGAAAACTCTTGAGGATTCTGAAATTACAGCTGTATCACTAAAAAGTAAATATAGCTACAAGTAAACTTCTATAAATAATATGTAGCATATTCATGATCAAACGAACTTTCCTGAAGCGAAGTTCGATCAGAATTATACGAGATCCTTGTTTGAGTGATTAAGTGTAGTAACCGTGAATTCGGTAACTTGACCACGAATGTTTTAGAGAAAGAAAATCGAAACTACTAACCTCCTTCGTCGCTACTTCAGGCTAGATCTTCATATCGTTTTAGAGTTTTTGTAAAGTAATTATTAACTTTGGGAGGGTGTGATTTAAAAATATCATTAATTAAAATGGGGTGGGCGTTAATCACTCAAACAAGGATCTCGTATAATTCTGATCGAACCTCACTTCAGGTAAGTTCGTTTGATCATGAATTATACTTCGATCCTTGTTATCGCGATTAAGTGTAATTGTTTAGCGAGTCAAATAAATGTTGTAAAAAAATAAATGGTTATCATCATTAGCATTGGTACTTTTTTAATAGATTTGCTTTCAAATCCTTGTCTAAACCTATTGTCTAAACCTATCACTTTACTAAGAATTCTACAATTGATGAACATCCAAAATATTCGTACTCGACCAGAGTAAAATTTAAAAATAATATGGCACTCGATTATCTAAGACATCCATTTCCAAGCGTCCACCTTACAATAATATTCCTCGCTCTTTAATTCCTCCCGAGCGTTTTAATCCGCCATCCAGGGCCTTAGCAATCGACGCGAAACCCCATCGACGACGACAGGAAAAAGGAAGAGAACCGCCGGTACGCCGCGAGTTCCTCGGCCACATAAATCGCACGACGCACACATATACACACACGCGAAAAGCAAAACAGCAAGGAGAAAGAGAAACTCGCCTGCAAGCCCGAGCGTATCGCCTCCTGCACTTTGGCTTATATTCGCCGCTGCTGCTGCTGCTGCTGCACGCCGGCCTTGCGTATATTATATACGCGTGCATTGCACACTGCCACCCTCGGATTCTCTTGCAATGCCCTCGTACATATGTACGATTGATGCAGCCGCGCCGTCCTATACGCACACACTGGCAAACAATATATATAATACAGATGAGCTTCGAAAATCCATCGCTTCTACATGCTGCGCGGATGCAAAACTTGTGCGAACGTCCCAAGTTTCTTTCATCGCTGAGGAATCCAGAAGATCTTAGACTCGAGATTCGAACATTTCATTTGCCATGCTGTGGTATGAAACGATAACGGATACATTCGTATAGAGCTTACGACAATGTTTAGACAAAGAGATTTTTGTGCTGCATTCAAAGTGTCACCATTAATTTGTATATCCGGGCTGCAAGATCGATTTTACCATATTAATTATATTACCGGTGGTGGCACGCATTTGTTTATTTTCGGACTGCATTCAAATATATTATCGGCATGAAAACTGATTAAACTTTATGATTTAAGTACAGAGAGTACGAAATTATGTTGAAATAATATCGCGCGGAATCCCGAAGTTGTAGTTATAATGAATAAAGGCGGTATTATACGATCCATTAAGTTCCTTCTGCATTTATGTGGTATCGGGAAAATTGGGCGATAGTAAAACAAAGAATATATAGTTCGCTTCGTTATAATTGAAGCGAAACAACAAACTTCAATTACCGCAAATATTGTCGTGTGCCACTGAAAGCATGCCCAATAAAGTCTATATATAATAACTATAATCTGTATCAAAAATGGCCTTTGTACTTTGTAGTGTTTATCGGTGAAATTCTCGGCGCCGAATCGATCATGAAACTTGTAATCAACAATGTTTGACAATTCTGTACAAAAATAATAAAATAAAAAATTGGAAAAGTAAATTTTTTGATCTGTAAAGAGGTTTTTCTGTTCAACTTCCAAGCATGGCAACTGAGACAAAAGCAATTGATTTGATCTTTGGCACCAGTACATGTATATTTTGAACTATTTAATTTAATAAAATCGGTGTTATTGAGAGAAACGAGAAAAGGCTGACCTTATTCGGAGGCTAAAATACAATAATACAGATTCACAATCTGCTCGCTCGACTTCATCTCCATCGATATTTTCGAAGTCCCAAACGCGCTTCCCCAGTTAAACCGACGCCAGAAAACATTTCCACGCGCATATTTCATCTTTCCACCTCTGAGCAATCGCTCAAGCGCAGATCTCACCCCGCATTCCTCTTACACGCACACACGCACACCATTAGATTAATAGTTTCTCAAGTGCGCGATCGAGGACCAAAAAACGCCTCTCTCTCTCTCTCTGTATGCCTGCACCCTTTGTAGAACGGCGCCTCGAATCTCGGATGTGCAAAACGCGTATGTAGAAAAAGGAAGGAGATTTGTCCCGCTCGTAATTAATTGCTTTATCACCTGAGCACGAGAGAGATATAGAGAGACGCGCGCATGGCTCTCGCTTCTAAAACACACTACAATGCGCCTTTGTGAGTATATCCTGTGTGTATATATAAAATCGCGCTCGTGAAAAACTCTTACGCACACGCACACATGCGCACATACACAGGGACGCGCGCACGCGACTTTTCTCTCTGTTAGTCAGTGGAGCGATAATAGGGATTCGCGTCGTATGTCTTTTTGGCTTATTCAATTGGAAAAGAAAGCGTACGGTTGCGGCGGCGGCGTCGGCGGCGTCGGCGGCGGCGCGTAATTCAAGCATTTAAAGTACTTGGAAATGAGCGGCTCGCGCATACTTTGGAGGAATATCTCTCCTCTCTCTTTTCCATTGTGCATTCAAGTCCTAGTCTCGCGTGGCCGCGCTTGCGAGTTGCGCGCCGCGCCGCTCTTCTCTGCTGTACTGCTGCCGCAGCTCCTCTTCCTCCTCTCTCTCTCTCTCTCTCTCTCTCTCTCTCTCTCTCTCCCTCTGCTTCTTGATTTGCAATGCACTTGGGCTCTCGCGCGCGCCGGCTCCTTCGCGGAATGCGTATTTTTGCGCGCTTCTCCGGCCGCGGCGGACATTCAATGCGCATTACGGAAAAAGCCAGAGAGAGAGAGAGAGAGAGAGAGAGAGAAGCTGTTGCGCTGCTGGCGCGCGCGGCGCGGTGTGAGTCAGAAAGGATCCTGCGCGCCGGTATGCGAATTACCGCAAAGTACGTGACATCGATTAGTCGGAGGCGCGCGCGTCCGCGAGCTCTTTCTTTCTTTCTTCTCTCTCTCTCTCTCTCTCTCTCTCTCTTGGATTCGACTCCTATATATACATATGCAGCGGTCAGTCGGTGGTGACTGTCGAGCGGATGGTCCGGCGATAAACTAACGAACGCGACGCGGCTGCGGCAGCGGCGACGGCAGTCGAGTAACAAGTGGCCCGAATTCCGTGCGCGCAGGCCCTGCCCCTTGCGGCTCTTGTTGCCCTTGTCAATAAAAGAGAGCTGAGGGAGCTGCTGCTTCGCATATCCGTTTAATGTGCAGCTCCTGCGCTAATAGTATAGAAGGACGGACTTGTAAGAGTTAACTTTTGGTGTGTGTGTGTGTGCGTCAGTGTGCTAGTGTAGGATTGCAAGACTTCTTTTTTTATGGTCAAAAGCATTTCGTGGTCGTTTGCATGGGCAATTTCAACAAATTCTATTTTATATTTTATCTTCATTTTACCTTCATTGTATTTATAAAAAATATTCAATACTCAATATTTTAACAAGTAATGTCTCATTCAGTGATGATTATAGCATTTTCTGCGAGTCTTATTTAAAAGTTTTAACTTATTATGAGGATTTCTTATTATAGCTGCATTTTAAAATAGAAAAATATTTACGACGCAGACAGCACAAGTGTTCGATTGTTGAATAATACGAATGAATGATATATGATACAGAGTCGTAGAATATGACAGTGGATCTTAATGCTACTTCTCGAAGATCAAGCAATTTCTAAAACCGGTTTAGAAGCTGATGCTCAGCAGAAAATGAATGCGTTAAACATTTTCACGGTTTTGTAATTATTTGCAAATTAATAATTGCACTTATATAAATTCTAATTATATATTTATTAGATAATCTCTGCAAAAACAAACATCAATTGTAAGATTTAAATAAATATCTTTTAAATTTACGGTTGATCGATTAAAAATTTATTCATCTTTTATCTGCAATATCTATGATATTTTCGAATTTTCAATGTAATTGATGGACTGTGTACAAATCAATGTAATATAAGTGTTATCTTGATTAAATATAATGCTTATAATAACTATAACGAGCTTAAAATTACTTCTTAGTATACTATAGTCACTTTTCCCTACTTTACATCCACTCTGTATCCCTACAT
This sequence comes from Megastigmus dorsalis, assembly GCA_900490025.1. Lineage (NCBI taxonomy): Eukaryota > Metazoa > Arthropoda > Insecta > Hymenoptera > Megastigmidae > Megastigmus > Megastigmus dorsalis. The sequence continues at coordinate 16,593 of UELU01141230.1, forward strand.
TTCACAGAAACGAAGAAAAACGTTAACTAATCAGCGAATCTCCAAACCTCACCAATTTTATCCCTCAAGCCTCGCTCGCTACACCTACACACAAACGCGCGCGCACACACACACACACACACACATATGCCGATTGCCGCTACACATTTATAATATATAGGTATATATATACAGGCAGAAGTGTTTACCGGCGGCTACCTGTGCGTCGATTAATATTCCCTCAAGGACCGCGAGGAGAGGCGGCCTTTCGCTTTCGATTAGCCCACATCCTTTTTTCTCTCTCACTCCCGTCCTCCCTGGGTCCACCTTTAAACGCACGTCGCGGGACCGGCCGAATAAATTAAAGATCTGCAAACGCGAATCTCCGAAAAGCGACGTTGGCAGCGGGCCCGTAATTGAATTACATTTGTCAAAGAGCTCCGAGGCGAGTATGTATAATACAACGGGCTTACATACCCCTGATGTGTATGTATATATATACATATATATATATGTATAATGATGGCTACGTAGGTATGACGCAATCTTTAATGACAGAGGAAGGAGATGACAAAAAATCGGTGGACTACTTTGTCTTGCGGCGGCACCATAAATCTGTCGTGCTCCGAGTAAAACGATTTATATTTTTACAACTGTCCTAGCGTTTCGTACATAATATAATAAAAAAGATAGAAATCGTTGCGGATTAATGAAATATCCACGTTAGTGCATTCTCGTTATCGCGAGACAAGTGTAATTTGAGACCTCTCAATGACACGTTTCTTCACTCTCTTGGTTTTATCGCGACAAAATCGGAGGAACAGTCGGTCAATGCTGATGGCTACGGATGTAGAAAGGGAACAAAGGAAGACACAATTAGCCGCTCCAGATATTCGTGTGCAACTGTGCTTATGTTCAAAATGCAACGATGTCCGCAGTTTTTTTTTTTTTACTTTCCAACACATTCGGACATGCTCGTATATACGTCGATCAAACAAAAAAAAAATAGTCGGTCTATACATACACGTCGCGCAGAGAATAATTTATCTCGACAATACGTGATTTACAAGCTAACGGCTTATTAATTATTACCGGAGCGATATATTGGCAAAAGAGTATATGCAAACTCTGTGCTGGCGCTGCTGCTGGTCGACGTCGCGCGGGTCGTATAAATCGATTTAATCCTGATTAATATTGCATTATTGGCGCTGGACATTTGAATGCTATATCACAGGGTGTGTATCGAAAGCCGAGATAGACGTTCAAAAGCTTTTTAGAAAGCCATTTGAAATGTAGCGATTTTGCCTAACCTAATTTCGAGCGCTGCGGTACACTTTTTCTAATTGGCTGTTGTAGTATCTGGACGTCATCCTCTCGGGGCGTCATCCTCATTATTTTTTACGCGAGACTCGAAAAATGAATTTTTATGTTTATGTAATTTGGATAAATAAAAAATAATATGTTTTCACGTTTTTTATTCATAGAATTTGAAGGAAAAAAAATAAGGGGAACAATCGGCGTAATGGGAAAAAGCAATCGTTCGAAACAAATAACTTAAAGTAAATATTGGCATTGTTACGGTACATGTGTTTGCATATTTATAACTAAAGCCTGCAATATAATATTCCATATATAAAATTACAAGAAAACTCCTGGTGCTTATACATGCAAACAATTTCCACAAAAAATACTCGTTCGCCAGAACATACCCACTTTCCTTCCATACGGCTCGCACGAAGAAAAAGTAAATTTCCATACGGGCAGGGTGAAAGTCGCGTACTCGCTATACCTGATTATCGAAGTATCGAGCGCTAATCGTTCTCGCGAGCCATTTTTCGCAATAATAACGTTATTAAGACCTGGTGCGCCTAGGCTCTTTCCGCACAGCAGCAGAAGCAGCAGCAGCATATCGGCTCGGCTCGGCTCATCATTACCCGGGAAGGGGTTAGGGAAGTCTTCATTAAAGCGCCATATACGTGTATGCTCTCCTAACGAACCCCCGTGACGTTAATGCAGAATTGCACGGAGTGGGCCGGAGTGAGAGAGGAAGAGAGAGGAAGAGGGAGAGGTGTACTTGCCCACGGCAAGTAGCGCCAGCGCAAGTTTGCCTAATCGATACTTAGCCATCATCGAGTAACTCCTCTCCTCTCTCTCTCTCTCTCTCTCTTCCTCTCTCACTCTATATTCATCCACCTCGGGCGCAGTACCTATAACGTCATTGCCAAATATGTGCAGTGCAGGAGGAGAGAGAGAGAGAGAGAGAGAGGAGCTGCTGCTGCTGCCGCTTCCATGCACCGCGCAAGGGGGATTTATGACGTTTTCGCGCTCGTGAGGCCCGTCGTCTGCGTTGGACGTGCAACTCGTTAATGCGAAGGCGCCACCCCCCCTCTCTCTCTCTCTCTCGCTCTCGTATATAGCTTATACACGTGTCGAGCCACCGATGCCTCTCTCCTTCTCTCTCTCTCTCTCTCTCTCTCTCTGGAGAACGAACGTCGGCGATGCGCTGTACGTGTGATGTCGTATAACTTGGCCAGCTCCGGCTGGATGAAAGGTATGGATTGCGAGACAGACACGAGGGTTTTCAGTCTCTATAAAGGATGAGATACTTCTTGGGGATATAATTTTTAATGCGAATAAAATGATTTTTGAGGTTGGCGTGCTTTAAGTTCGGTGGGTGAGGATCGATAAGTTCATAGAGTGTATGCATTTGCACGAGCAGTTTTAGCAAACTTGTGCATCTTCCGACTTTTTTTTACACATAATTCGTTGCTTACATCTTGAATAGGAGAACTTAATTTTTGTATCCAATGTTTATCGAAATAAAGAAGAAAACTAAACAAAAACCGCCTATAACAAATATTAGTTTTAAAGCATAAACGCACCTCCGTTTGTACAAATGAAAATACTCAAAATATTAGATTATAAAAATGTATGAATTCAAGCTATTTTATTAATCGAATTCATTGTTATATTAAAATTAAGATAAACTGGAAGGTGTTAAACAGTAGCACGAGAGCAAAATATGATTCTTCGAAAAAATGAACACGTAAGAATAGGTCATAAGAAGGAAAAAATACAGAGGCGAGAGGAATTAACGTTAGTCTAATTTGACGCTAATATCGCTAATTGCTCTCAAGAATAATATCGTAAGCCTACAGCGTGAAATATTATCACTCTCGATGTGCTAAGAAGTGCGGCTCCTTTACCTGCGACTACTGGGCAGTAAATAAACTTTCATAATTGTAAAACAAACTTTACTTATTGGAATTAGCTTCATTTTAGGTAACGTTATGTACAGTATATGCACAATTATTTGAATATACATAAAATACAATTTTTCAATTCTTATATCAACTTTAAATTATGCGTATTATAATATTATATAATAATGACGCGATTATACAGCAACCCGATTCACTGCTATTAACACAGTTATATTCTTGAATTAATCTCTCTATATATAGAATCATATTTATTCGTTAAAAATATAGAAAATTGAATTGTTCAAAATCTGTTTCATTCTTCGTTAAAACTGAAATCATATTCAGTATTTACATGATTTTCTGCATATATATATATATATAATTTATACGATTCTATATTCTCGCAGTAAGTGAATCAATCTCATAAAACTTTACCACAGATGATAATTTACTGAAAAATACGCATTAGTAAGCGAAAACAGGTCTCGAATGCATAATTACGAATTTCGCCTCGACATCGACAATACTTAATAATTAATGCTCGCTATCTAGCAAATTAAGCAGTCGATTGCGAGGCCGCCACATTTCACGCGAACATCACGGGAACGAGAATCGATCGCTAACAAAACGAAAAAAAAAACAGATAACAATTTCCCCGGTATAAAAAGTGCGTGCGCGCGGCGCAAACTGTCGACGGCGTGCTTTTTTTAACGATTAAATTCGACTATAGGGGGGCGGCGCGGGCGAAAAAAATACCAACGACCGCGCGACCTTTTCGATTTCCCAACTCTTGCACAAAGGCGCAATATGTCGGCGCGAGCGACAGTTCGTGAAAATAAAATAAAAAGAAAACTAGGCGAGCGAACGTGAGAGAGAGAGAGAGAGAGAGAGAGAGAGAGAGAGAGAGAGAAGGGGAAAAAAAGAGATGAGAATGGAATCGAGAGCGAGGGAGAAAAATCGCGCCATAAACTGTCGGAATTGATGGCGAATTCGCTCGGCCGCATTGCTCAATCAGTGTGAGCTTTTTTGCTTCCGCGTGTCCGACTCGTTTCTCGCATCGGCCCCTCGTCGGCCGTTATATAGCCGAAGCCGCCGACGCCGCCGCCGCCGCCGCCGCCGCAGTAGCAGCAGCAGCAGCAGCAGCAGCGATGAATTTATCATGTTCGATTCGACTGCGGTCGGTTGGCTTTGACTTTCGTATACCTACCCGTGCTCGCGCGCGCTTTTCTGGATCGTGTGGAGAGCAGAGCGGAGAGCCCCGACCGAACGGCGCGGGAATCACTGCGCCTGAAATAATTATTTCTTCCCTCTCTCTCTCTCTCTCTCTCTCTCTCGGTTTTATTTGAATTTAAAATGCCGCACTCGTGCAACGCTCGCGCATTAATTGTCAATTTTATTCACTTGTTGTGCGAGCGCGGAGCCGCGGGCTCGAAATACGCGTTTGACGCGACACTAATTTAAAATTGACTGGATAAATAGGATGCTCCCTCTCTCTCTCTCTCTCTCTCGACTTTTCGCTGATATGACAGCGCACCGACCGACGCCGGTGTTTGCGCGCATACGCGATATCGCGTTATTGTATCGTGGCTTTTTATTTTCTTTTCGACTTTGATGAAATAATAATGCACTGAGGCATACGCCAATTGATGTACTCGGAAGATTTAGCGCGCGGTTACTGATGGCCTGTTTGAAGCTTCCACTTCGCGAGACTTGGCACGTCTCTTGTTCTTGTTCTGCGTTATTGATTTGCTTTTAGTGCTGCCATGCAGCAATTCTTCAAATATTTATGTAGAAAATACATTAACGCGATTGAATGATTGTCGTGTTACAATCACGCATTGATTGACGACATGATATTTTTGCAAAATAACAAGTATCTCGCACATTGGAATCTAATGTATATAGTAAATTTAAAACTCAATCTCTGCTGGATGTGAAAGTTTAACTTTGGATCGAAAAGTTGTTATTACGGAAAGTATTAGGAAAGAAGCATCAATCTTTACCGGAGAATGTATCATCGCCCTTATTGGTGCTCTAGACATTGCCTTGAATCATACAGATAGTAGCATTTCCATATTCACAGATTCACTAAGCGTACTAACATGCCTCAAAAGTAACAAAAAATGATGCCATAACCAATCCATATATGTACGCAAAAAGACATAAATTAGTAGAATTTTCTCAAAAAGCATAAAATATAAATAATATAAAACTATATTGGTTACCTACCCACTCTGCAGAGTGTAAGGTAATGGGATACAAGGCAATGAGCTAGCGGATCAATATGCCAAACAAGCCTCTAACGTCGCGTCGTCCGATTCTATCAAAATCCCTTACACCGATCTAAGAGCTGAAATCAAAGAAATCTCTTTATACGCTACAACCTAAATAAATCTCTTGCACGATTCAAAGTAACTGATAACGCGAAAAACATTAAACATGTACTATGGCAATGTAAATTATTTGATGTACAGCGTATTGACTTCATTAGAAAACTCCGTGAAAATAAGTTCATTTACCATACTCGAGAACCCCACAGTCACGATATATACAATTACGTATAATTATTTTAAAAATTGTAACCTGACTTTGTAAATGTCGCAACAAGGAAATGTATAAATACATTGTATTATATAGCATAATAATAATCTCTTCAAGAAATAAAATCTGCTCTAATAAAAAAACTATATTCCTTTAATAAATAGAATTTTTAAATAACTCGTATAATAACCCTAATTCTTGCATTCTCTTAAAAAAAAATCATAAAAAAATACTTACGTTGATAGTAGTCTTTATCGTATAAAAATAATTTAAGAAATAGAGCTTCCTGCAAATATCGTAAACACAAAATTAGATAATGATGCGTGTTGCATATTTAATTTACAAAAATTATTTTCCAAAGAACTATATTCAATGAGATGCAAATTGAAACTTTATCATATCTTTGTCTTTCATTTCTATTAAATTTTACGAATTTAATTTAAAAAAAATATCGGACATTGGCATGTATAAGACTCTAATGAATGGGATAAAAGTCCGGGCTATTTTTTTTACGGAATTAAAACAGCTGCACCAGAATATCAATGAAAGTGAAAACACAATATACGCCGGTATTGATAAATCTAAAATAAAGCCCATTCGAATGAAGTCTTGCGCTAAATAAAAAATCTATTAATACTTATATCATTGAGAGTCGAGAGAATGTATGTGTATATATACGTTTCCTCATACACGATATTTGCGTACTCCGTGCACACCGTACCGCGAGCTCATGAATATTATAAATGTATTTTTCAATTCTTCGCGAGGTATAGCGCGCATGCGCATTATCAAGCTGATTTCATCGGAATTAAAATGAAAGCGCCTCTTTGAAGAGGCGCACATACATAATGCGTAATTATTAAATCCCGCCGCGGCTTGTGCATTGCCTGCATAAATTCATTTCCAAGAAATTTATTTATTTTTCAATCTCTCTCTCTCTCTCTCTCTCTCTCTCTCACTCATTTTATGCAAAAAAAAATAAGAAGACCCATTGATTCTGTTAATTCGACAACTGCGAGGCAAATCACACATTTCGATGTGAAAGGCGAGCATATATGGCGACTTTGGGTTAATTCAATTCCAATGCCTAGAGTTTATATTCATTTAATGTGCGCGCATCATTCAATATAAATTAGCAACTCTGCGCGTTTTCTGCGGTTCATCAGCTCGTTCACATTGTATCGATTACGTTTTTTAATTACCAAGGGATATATCTTGCGATAAATAAGCGGAGCCGAACAGCGGCTTTGTTAAATAGAGCGCGATTTTCACTGTATCAGAATAACTTTAATTTTATACAATAAATATATATGAACGTACGATAAAATATGTAGCTTATATGTATTAATATGTTTGTTTAAGCAGAAACTAGTTGTACTAAGCTTGAAATCATATCTAATGTTACGATACAATCGATTCAAGATCAAATCAACGCGTAACAAAAAAGTCTAATGACACAATAATAAATATTACTTTTTGACTGTCTCCTAAATTAGAGTAAACATTAGGGAATTTGATTAATTTATTCTGATTTTGAAATTAGCACAAAGCACTTTTTTTATTTCGTTGCACTTACATCACATATGAAAAGTTTATAGCCTAAGACGTATATTTTACTACCTCCGCATCCATTTGCTCGAAATGTGTGCAGGGCATGTGGAAAGTCGAAACTAAAAAAAATCTGCTGCATCATGTATATCCAATGCATATCGACTGTATCGGCTATATCCCGCTTTAAATTCTGTCGAACACACAAGTACACACACACACACACACACATATATACATACACACGGCATCGCGCAATTGCTCGAAAAGTATGTATAATTTAACCTTTTAATGCTGAGCCCAATTACGAAAATTGGCCGTCCTGCAAATAGTCGATTAGATATATATACGTATATCCTTTTTTTTTATTTACCCAAGAAGATTACGTAAGTCAGGTCTCAGCGTATCTCCGCAGAGGCATCTTCCTGGGAATACTCTCGGGCGGCCTTCGCTTGCACCAGTTTCACCAGTGACCTACAAAAAAAAAAGTTAAAAAGATTTCCGAGTTTACCGGGGGAGTCCTTCCGAACCAAATGAATGCAGATAAATCCCTTGCATGCGCTACGGAACTTTTCATTAGAAAACTTCTTGGGAGAAAGAGGAAGGCAAGGTACCCCCTGCCCCCATTGGCCGCTCAACGAACGAACCCAAGAAGTCCGCGCCTTTCATTACCGCTCGCGATCCAAATTACGAATTTACATTTCGCCTTTCGGATATCGTGTATACATAGTTTTCCGTTATTTCGTCATTAAAATCATCTTCTTAGCCCGTTGCCGCGTGCAGCTAATCGACACGCTGTATATGTGAGCTCGTTGCATCATCCGCGGGCAATGTTTATGCCCGACGAATTTCCAACTTAGGTATGGAGCCAAATGCGTCGGCGGTCCGCGTTCCTCTTTTCGCCGAAAACTTTTTATTACCCACGCGATGTACAAAGATGGAAAATATAACGAATAGAAAACAAGCCAATGTGTATATAAGCTGGGATCTAAAATTATCCGCGTTTCAATATTTGCAGAGAGTTACCCTACAATTTGGCCCCGCTGTAATGATTCAATAATTTACAAACGGTATATACACAAGGAATTTCGCAGCGTGATTATCTAATGGCACGTTATACGCTATAGAGCGAGAGAGAGAGAGAGGCGAGGAGGAAAAGCTGGCGCGCAGTGCACGCGGGCGAGGTATAGGAGGTGGAAAAAGCCTCTCGAACGTATATAATAATTACCCGCCTATATTCAACAAAAGAATGATCTTGGCAATTTTACAAGCTTTACTGCGAACAACATAATGATCCCTCTCGCTTAAAGAGCCACCAAAGTTAACTTCTTTCTACTCGGCCTCGGCGTCGTCGTCCTCGTCGTCTTCGTCGTCGTCGTCGTGGCGAGATGCTGTGCACCACCAGCAGCAGTGAGCAGAGGAGACCATCATCCCGCGCAGTGTATATAACTATTTAATCTCCTGAGAAACAATGAAGTAAAGCCGTCGAATAGGAAGAAAAAGTTCAAGGAAGGCCAGTTAACCTCAAGGGCGAGAGCATCTCTGGTGTGTGAGAGAGAGAGAGAGAGAGAGAGAGAGAGAGAGAGAGAGAGAGAGCTGAGCTGAGGTGTACAAGTTGCAGCACATCGCTCGGGCCGCCGCTGCCGTCGCCGCGACAAACTGCAGCCCATAGCCAGGCCCCGACTAACAACGTCGACCTTATTGTATATACGTATATATATATATATATACGCGTATATAGGCATGTATATAGTGAGAGAGTGGAGATGGAGTCAGGCGGCGGCGGCGGCGGTAGGAGCAAGCCACGGAGGAGAGAAAACCGCGAGACAAGGATGAACCCGAGCGCAATGTATACCGAAGACCGACAGAGACCGAGAAAACGAGGGAACGATCGTGTCTTCCCATATAACCTTAACGTTCCTGCTGCTGTTGCTGTTGCTGCTGATGCTGCACCGGCTATATGCGCTTGCCTGTCTGCCTCTCTCTCTCTCTCGCTCTCTCGCTCTTTCATTTTCTCATTCTCTTCTTATTCTGCTCGTCTGCATTGAAAGAGGAAAACATAGAGGCGGAGGAGCAGGCGTGGGGATAGAGAGAGAGAGAGAGAAGCTTTTTTATATTTAAAATTACTATTTTCCGTTTTGCCGAAGCGAATTCGAGCCTCGCGCTCCCTTTTGTCCTCTTTACCATATATACATGGTGCATATACGCTACCTCATTTCGATAAACGAGTGTTATCGATTCTCTGCGTGCAGCGCTCACGTGTAGGTATACATATATTATTTTGCAAAACTGTTTACTTTGGACAGATATCTAATAAGTGAAATGTATGTAATGAAAGAGTTCTTGCATGCATTCTAGTGTGTGCAGTTTATTCCATCATGAATTTTTTTTTTTTTTTTCAATTACTGAAATCTTATAAAAAGTCTATTAAACTATCTAGATTCATTCGGGTATATTTATTAGAAGTGATTTTGTAATAAAATTATACTCCACTAAATATACATACTTGCACGAAGAAAAAATTGATAAATTTATGGCGTTTTAAATATACAATATGAGCTTATTTTACCACACTGACAGCATTGCTATTACCGATTAACCTGCATTACAATTACACATTAACAGTGTTTGAAAAGTACAGAACAAAATGCATGTCCCAAATAAGAGCATCAGATTTCCGGTGCATCACAATTTACAATGCTCATCGCTTGTACATGCAAAAAGTTTAGATATAAAAAGCTAAATCGGTACGCGCTTCATCAGTTTCGTATACGGTAGCGACTCCCACAGCAGCTCATCTCTCTCTCTCTCTCGCGCTCGATCAACTTTTTCACAATCAAGAAATCCATTCGCAATCCTCGCCTCCCGTGCGCAGCAGCTCGCGCCTCCAATTTTTCTACCGGCTCTCGCGTTGCATCTTCCCTCCCCGTTCCCCGGCTTTCTCGTTTGGCCGCCCTGCAGCTCCGTCGGCATGTATACACACACGCGCGCGCAGAGCAGAGCAGAGCAGAGCCCGCGAGGTATATCAAGGCTTCCCTCGTTTAGCCTTACTCATAAAACGATAACTCCCCGCTAAAACCACAACGGCGAGCTTAAGTGCCTTGGCCGCTGCTGCTGTTGCTGCTGCTGCGGCTAGCCGCGGACGACGTTATAAGCTGTAAACGTGGATATTGTATACGGGACTCTTCTCTCTCTCTCTCTCTCTCTGCCTTCGTTATACGATGTAGATATATATACACGTAAAGCGGCAAGAGGGAGGGACGAGAGCCGCCCGAGGTGGAATATAATTAGATGGAACATTTTCAGCGCTCCTCCGCGCGCGCGGCTTCGCGTGGAAAGCACTGCGCACCATCGAGCGCTAACTTTGTTTCCTCTTAACGCACCGGCGTGTGTGTGTGTGCGTGTGTGCGAGCGCAAAGAGGTTGTCGGTAATATTTTCCGGGACGATTACGCCGAGCTGGCAAGGGAGCAAGGGAGAAAAGAGAGACAGGGCTGTGTCATTGTTGTTGAAAGCGCAAAGATTATTACGCCGAGTCAGCTGTGCGAGCCGATCGAGGCAGCTTCCACGTATAGATGTTAAAGTGCTGCTTTACGAGAAACGAGGTTTACGTATATTATCGTAACGCCGTGTATATATGCATTCGAACTCGAGTACCTGCTACTTAGGGGTTTATTTCCGTTTTTTTTTTACAGCCGTAAAGTGTGTGTAGGTATGCATTACAGTGAGGGAAATTTTAATTAGACGGAGCGTTACAGCGAATCGGAAGATCTTTCACTTTTACGTGGATCTTCAGCTGATAAGAGGAAATCGTGTTATTTTTCATCGGGCACGTTGTGAAGTGAATGTTTAATTTAAGAAATCTGTTATTAGTAATTATTACTAAATGGCAGTACTATATATTATATAGGCAAAACATAAATTATGCTAATAAGGGATACGGATCGTTACATAGTTCTTTTGGGTATATAATACACTCGAAACTAAAGTCATAAAGATAATAGACGGTCGTAAATGTACGAGAAGAAAGATTTTTGAACCCGATTTAAAAAATAAACAGAAAATTCATACGAGACCATGGAAGCTACAATGAAGGTAGTCTATTCTCTTCCAATTTTTAATTCACAAAGAGGTTCTGGAACCTTTGAGGAAACTGATAAGAAATATAATGTTCCTTTTATTCCATATTTTATTTTATCAGTGACTCGGTTTTAAGTACGAAACGCCTGTTTATCATCAGCGTTACAACAAGTTGGCGCTTAGCGGTTGCAATTACTCAACGAATTATTCAACAAGCATTGCTTAGTTAAATATTATATATTTTCGTTACAATGAATATATATGTTTGTCATATTCCATGAACAATATGGAACGAAGGATTAAAGTTAAAATTGCACCTTAATAATTATGAAATGGTTCGCATTCACTTGAAATTTAACAATAAGCACGCATACATGATGCTATTAACTTATATAATAGTAATAGAACGTCAATAAACTATAGTATATTATTGTGAAAATCATAGAACTATATTCATTTAATTTAAATACTACATAATACCTTTTGATTCCATGCCTTTGGAGTTGGCTAGTATACAGTAAAGGATAATGAACGATATCCCGGTTAATTTTATTTGCTGCACGAACCATATGATTTTTATCGCAAAAGACGATAAAATTATTTGGCAAGAATAATAATAATGACGGTATCTTATAAGCTAGTCATAACAAATTAAATACTTCACGAAGGAACGTAGCCGTAAATTTATCGTAAAATTATCACGCTTCTTGTTTTATTATCTCGTTCTGACTAACTGCGCGCGGGTCGAAGACTATACGTTCTTACATCCAATAAAGAAAAATGTCGATGAAAAACTTTTGGTAGGGAAAAATAAGGGGACACACGGACCGTTCATCTAATACGTACATATACATTATATACGTATACGCGTACGTATAGGAGTGGATAATTTGAATTTTTTAATTCTTCCCTGAACAGTCCGATAGATGAGATCTTCGATCTATTTCCCCTGAGGCAGCAGCAGCAGAAGCAGCAGCTATTCGGTGACTTTGCCCTGGTCAGAACTACGTTAAAAAGAACGAATAGGAGGTATAGAGAGAAAAAAGGCCGCGCTCGTCGATCTAGGCCAAAAAGCGGATAGAAAGAAAGAATGGAATTCCGGGGGTAAGCTTAACATATATATACGAAGGAGCAAAGCGCGCGCGCGGCAAAAGGAAGAAAAATTCTCTTTTATATAAATACCCGGAGGCCATCGCCGGACTTTAATAAGGGCCGAAAATTGCACACGCCTCTCTCTCTCTCTCTCTCTCTCTTTCTCTTCTCCTCTCTCTTCTTTCGCCGATCGATTTATAGCTCGCGAATCCGGAAACATACATCATATAGCATATATATACGCTTTTATGCCCGTGACGCATCTGCGACTAGTCGTGTACCATACAGGCACCAGAGTCAGACGTGTTATTTAGACGGGGCGAGTGTGCGCGCGATGCGGCAGTTATAAAGTTTGCGCAGCTCTGACCATCCGCAGGCGGGCTTCCCTATGCTATCCCCCGTCATTAAGGGGAACGATGATGAAAACGGACAAATCAGGTGGGTCGAACGACGATGGAGGAGCCTTAACCCGCTGAGGGGAGCTCGTAATAATATAAAGCGTTATACAAGCGCGTGCAACCTCTTTCGGCGCGGTGATGTCACTCCGTAAATTCTGCCTCGTTCCGAAAACGTTAAAGAGGCGAGAGACTCGGAGCTTAATAAAACTTGCTGCCCCGCGTGCATTATAAAAGAGAGAGAAAGAGACGCTGTGTGTACAGTACCAGATTATATATATATATATATATATATATATCTGGCGCGCATATTTACGCCCGTGTTTGCCAAGGAATTAGACCAAAGGCACATTTTATTATATTATATGCTCCTCTCCTCGGAACTCTGTACGTATACGTACACATACAGGCGTCTCTGTGTTTTTTCTCGCTTACCTCGGCGGCGCGCAGATAAGAGACACTCGCTCTCACCCACCTCCTTTTATCGTCTCCACCGCGAGAAATACCGGGAATCCCAGCTATGTATAAGCATTGTATAATATAAAAGAGAGTGTGCCGCGAGGAGGAGAGAGAGGGGAAGAAAGAGCGAGCACAAGTTACGCGGAAATCGCGCGCGCATTGTGCTGAGCTGTTTTTAAGGTTTCGTATGGCGACGCTATAATATGGCGACAGGTGCAGTTTTCATGTGTGTGTGTGTGTGTGTGTGTGGCATAGAACGATAACGAGGCGGGCGTCGCGTGATCTGTCGTTGACTGGTGCGCCGCGGTATTATATACATATATATACGGTCCAGCCACAGGCGCCGCTCGACCGACGCACTGATTGTTTATGGCTATAAGAGGGTGTGCTTTGTAATTTTTGAGAAATAAATTTTACCACCGCGATGTCTTATAATTATATACTGCCCGGATTCGGGGTATATGCGCATGTGTGTGTATGTGTGTGTGTGTGTGTAGCGCGTGGTCCTTAAATTACGGCCCATTATGTTTTGACTTCTAAATCATGTCAATTTTGTAATTGATCCGGCTGCCGAACCACCTGTGAGATGGTAATTACAGACTTTTCAATCGGTGGATATATATTCAATATAAATATTCTCTGGAAGAGGGGCTAATTGATGAATGTTGCGCAAGAGACGTGCTGCTATGCGAGAACGAACATTCAGCGAATAAGCCGATATATGGGAATTTTGAATATTTGATTTGGCTTTGGTGAGCTTATGTTCGACGTTTGTGCGTCGTTGCGGTGCAATTCCGATTGGCGATCAGTTGTTTGATCCGTGAAATGCATTTTTCTGTTTTTTTTTAAATCTTTACTTTATTATCGCGTCTCCGATACGAGTGATAAAACTTTATGACTATATGCTAATATAATTTAAAAACTATTTTCATTCGTTGCGGCAGAGGAAATCGTCGGTTTCGAAGTGTATCGCGAGCACAGAAACTCATCTTTTTGTTTACACAGAGGAAAAGCGTTTAATAAATGTAATAAAAATGCATGTAAATACTCCTGATAAAGACTAAATTTACGCGGTAATTTTTATTAAGTTTGTTTTTTAAATACAGAATACTGCATAAATTGTTAAATAAAACATAATTCGGTGAATATGCGGTTGTTTTATTTTTAAAATAGATTGTTTTTAATGAATTTTCACGCCAATAAAGATTAACGTGAAACTTGATGAGATTTCTTCGTACTGAGAGTGCAGTATATCCTTAACAAAGGAAAGCAATTTCATTTTCATCGAACGTTCAAGAATAGAAATCTCGCGCAAATTGAGTAAATTATATCAGCATCCAATTAAAAAATAAAGCAAAAGGGAAAAAACACGCACCTGATAACTTTATTTCGAAACATAACGAGATCATGCTATCAGGTATACTTGGTAAATTAAGTCGAGCCGCGCGAGCCGCCGGTACACATAAAACATGCACATGGCCATACACTCGTCGGTCGTTTTTCGCTGCTTGCCAGTGCACAAGCCACTTGACAAATTTCTTATAAAAACATCAATAATAATTCCCCCTTCCCCC
>UELU01141231.1:0-40243 GCA_900490025.1 Megastigmus dorsalis
CCACCACCCTGCCCGCTTCCCTCCCCCTCTCCTCGCCGCCTCTCTCTCTCTCTCTCTCTCTCGCTCTCAGTCTCTTTTATTCTCTGCTGCTGCGAGTAGTTAGCAGCAAAGCTCCCGCGCGTATAGAGAAAATATATGTATACATAAGTAATGACTGGTTGTGCTGCTGCTGCTCGCACACAATCCAACGCCGGCCAGATATTAAGGGGCTCATTAAAAATGGCTGTACTTCAATTACAAAAGTAATTACGTCGCTGTGCTTCTCCAGTTTCTAGAGAAAAAGTATTACGCGGACGCTCGAAAAGTAAGAAAGCGAAAAGAGAGAGAGAGAGAGAGAGAGAGAGAGAGAGCAGAGAGAGGGAGGAAGAAAATAATAAAATAAGAGTATAATAATGATAAGAGAGGTAATAAAGAGAAACGGCTAAACATTTCAGGTCATATTATAAATTCGATACTCGGGGGGAGGGGGGGGGGGCTGAGAAAAGAGAGGAGGAAATGTCTCGAGCCTGAAAAACGATATGACGTCGGGTGCGCGCTTCTCCACCGCGGCGGCTCCTTCGCGGAGAGCTACGGATGATTGCGTGCCTCCGTCCTCGTAATACAAATTAAATTAAATTGGTCGAGCGAGCCGGGGGAGAGCGAGATCCATTTATACATATATATATATATATATTCACATCTGTATATCTATATATACATCTATAGAGATAGAGATAGTGCACAAGTATAACGTTGGTCTACTGCGGCTATGTATATAAATAAAGCGCTGGTAATGCTGGCGTATAATGAAGAGAGCCCGTATCTAGGGGAAGAGCAGATAGACTGCACGCATCTCCGTTGCGATGGGGGCTTGCGGGAGAGCCTCGGAGAGAGAGCGGCAACTCCGACAAAGGGGAACGCCAGAGCGGCGCGAGGCGTTAAAAAAATTTAATCTTCCCTCGCATTATACGTTTTTGGCAATAACGGGGCCGCCGCGCCAATGCACTTCTCCATCATGCACGAGCTCTGCCACACGGACACACGCGGGCGCAGTTAGAAAGGGTGGCGCAGAGAAAGAGAGAGAGAGAGAGAGAGAGAGAGAGAGAGAGAGAAATGGAGGAGGAGGTGGTGGTGGAGGCGGAGGAGGTTAAGTTACGCGAGCAGAGAGCGAACGGACGAAAGTTGGAGTGGGAGCACGAGGGAGGAGGCGGCGGCGGCAGCAGCCGGTGGAGAGAGGAAAGAGAGTCGCGAGAGAGAGAGAGAGAGAGCGAGAGAGAGCGAGAGACAGTAAATCGTGAATTGTAGTATAGCCGGGCGCGCCATTCATCCTGATACACACCGGATGTGACTACATATTTCCTTCGTTCCCGTTTAAATTAGTGTTTTTTTCCCGCGCGCCGTCCCCGTGCAGCGCCACCGGTCTCTGGCGCGCGCGCGACAGAGACATTATAGGTCGAGGGGGGCTGCAAGAAACGAGCTTTCCTCTCTCGCCTCCCTCTGGATGCTATCGCTCGGATGGGATATGTCTCTTTCCGCGCACTTGTATGTACGCGTGTATACGTGTAGCAGAGCAAGTTGCATCGTACCACCGCCGCCGACGCCGCTTATAACGTTGATCGGGACCGAACGTAACGCGGCACGTAAGCGATATATCAGAAGGATCGTTTCGACGCTGCCGCCGCCGCTGCCGCCGCCGCGCGCGCCTCTGCAGTCTGACGGTTACGGCTCTCAGCTCTGTACGCGCGATACCGCCCCAAATTGAAAAGTTTGATGTATTAAAATGCCCGGCACTCGCTCGCTCGCCTCTTTCCTTCCCTTCGAAGCACTCGTCTCTCTCTCTCTCTCTCTTTCTCTCTCTCACTCTCTTTTTTATCTTTCGAGAGAGGGACGAGAGGGAACACACAGCGCAAGGACATAAATTTTTTGTTGCTTTGCCCGTTGTTGGTATATACGTGTGCGCCTCGCGCTCTCCGGTCGTTTGCATTTACTGAGAGAGGTACATGCGCGCGGGTATACTCGGCCCTACTGCCGCAGAGATCGTCGCTCAAAATTATTTCCCAAGTCTAAGCAGTTGATTTTTCGAAGCGCTGCGCGGCACAATTGTGCCGACCTTTTATTTTTTTTCCACGGACGGATAGAATGACCGGGGGGAGGTGATTCAAGTAGAGATTTTTCGATATAAACCATGAAAAATTGTAGGATGCGCGCAGTATTTTTGGACTTTAGCGCCGATCGGCTGCTACGATCGCGAACCTGCATTATAACAGAATGAGAGAGAAAGAGACAGCGGCTCCGAGTAGTCGAGCGTATTTATCAATTGAAAACTATTTGCCGCAAGTAAGCTGTCACTTTTCTTGTGTTGTGCTCCACTTGAATTGATTTATATGCTTAAATATTTTCCAACGTCAAAAGTCCGTATATACGAGTACCGTTTAATTTCGACAATTATATTCTCAGCGCTGCACGGCCGGCATTAATAATTCAATACAATGCGGACTAGCAACTTTTTATCAGCTTTTTATATATCAATGTAATAATGAACGTCCGCGTTACTCGATATCGTTTATTAATTCCTCGGCTCTCGAGTCGCCGATAATTTATCAAATTTAGCGATTCTTGGAATACGGCACAACAAGACGGCGGGTGCAACAAAAAAAAAAACGAAGGAGCTGAAAAGCGAAAAACGCGAAAATCGCACAGGCGATATATTCGGGCGCTTGATGAGAATGATTAAAATCCACTTTTGCGCCGCAGGAGTAGTGTATATATAAGCAGGACCCGTAATGTAATAATCATTTTTTTCCCCGAAACCGACCAAAGTGAATAGTTGCATGCGAGCGCGTAGATTCGTGGATTTTCTATATAAATATACGCCGGCCGCGCGGTCCCGGAATGAATTTTTCGTTAGATAATAGGTAGTCGCAATAAAATTTTAATTTCCGAGGAATTGCAAATAAAAGTAATTACGCTCGCGCGCGCGCGCAGGCATAGATATAGAGGCCTTTACGGCTCGGCTACAAATTCGTAAGAAATGTGTACCGGCGGCGGCGACGACGGCGGACGAGTTGCGCAATAATGATCATTATGTTTTCTCATGTGCAGCGAGAGAAAAAAAAAGGAATCTGAAACTCTCTCTCTCTCTCTCTCTCTTTCTCTAGCATCACTCGGTAATTAAGGCTTTTATTCGCAACTGTGTTAAGGAATAAACGGGAGATTCGTGGAAAAGGCGCGCGGCGTGTATAAATTTCCGTAAAACCAGGTAAATAGGAATGGAAAGGATAGGAGCAGCGCGCGAGCTGGCAATTTGCGCGTTGACGATCCTATTTTAATATAATACGCAGCAGCAGCAGCGGCGGCGACGGCAGCGGAAGGTCAGGAGATTTCGGCGAAGCTGAGAGAGAGAGAGCTGCCGAGGCTTAATCGTCGCGGATTCAGCAGCCAAGAGAGAGAGAGAGAGAGAGAAAGAGAGATAGGTTTAAAAGGACCCTTTCGTGAGCTCGCGCAGCTTCTCGGCCGATATGCAGGTATAGAGCGGATATGCCCTCTCTCTCTCTCTCTCTCTCTCTGGGGGCCCACCGCGACATGGAAGAGCAAGAGAGAAAGCGAAAGAGATAGATAGATAGAGAGAGAGAGAGAGAGAAAGGTAGGGAGGGGGGAAGAGTCGGCAGCAGCAGCAGTCGGCTCTATATATTTTAATAAGGGCCAGGGAGGCCGGGAAGAGGTAACGTCGGCGGCGGCGGCGGCGGTGGCGGCTTACGACTCCCGCTCTCCCGCGTAATGCTATGTGTTTTAAATATTTCGAAAATTGCTTTCCTAGGAAACTCGCCGCATAATGGCAATACTCGGAATATAATCCGCCGGAGATAGTCGGCGCGCTGCGCACTTAACTTCTTTCCATTTCCAAAGCTCTTCTCCTCCTCCTCCTCCTCCTCCCCCACCTCCACCTCCTCCTCCGCTGCGTAATAACGCCGTAGAAACTCGAATCTCCGCGTACACACACACACACACACACACGTACAGACACGCACCAGAGTTTTTTCCATCCGAGGACCCCAGCTCATTAGGGATTCTCATTTCGATTAAAGAATCCGCGAGATTTATACCGGTGGCGTTTTCGAGCAGAGTGCAGCAGATGCGGAGAGCGCGCGGATCGTTCAGCGACAGCAACAGCAGCAGCCGCCGGAGTGGGTGGACCCCTCCGCGAGAAAGAGAGAGGCGAAACGCGGCCATTCGTCAAAGTCGACAGTATAGCCGAAAGCCCGGCGCGTTGCCTTAGCGGCTGGTAAATTTTCCATTTCCAAAATGGCACATGACGGATACCGGGCGCGCACAGCTTTCGCGTTCGCCTGTGCGTGCAAGAGAGAGAGAGAGAGAGAGAGAGAGAGAGAGAGAGAGGCGCTACAGAGGGTCCGCGGTAAATCAGAAATTATCTTGTCGCGTCCGCGGTGGCTGCCTTTTCCCATCGAAACTCGCATAAATACCGAGCCCTTGCCGCTGTCCTCGTGCGCAGCGTCCCTAGGCTGCTGCTGCTGCGATATTATACGCGAGACTTGATGGACGGATGACCGGGCCATTCCGCAGATTGCTTCGTTCCCCGGATCCACGGCGGCGCGCAAGGAGATTTATACCGGCCGCCGCCGCCGCCGCCGCCCGCACGCTGCACTGCTCCCGTCGTTATCTGTCGCGCGCGGACCGAAAGTACTGTTCTCTCTCTGTCTCTCTCTCTTCCTCTCTCGCCAGCTCCCCTTTCGTCCAGCAACATTTGCATCCAACCGCCGCGAGACACTGAGTGCGCCAGTTCTCTACTCCCCGTCTGCCAGACTATCGATGACTTATATATACACTTTTTTCCTTCCCTGCTTCTGATACACACTCTCTCTCTCTCTCTCTCTCTCTCTCTCTCTCGTTCAGACCTCCCGCTACAGCATGGATATTTTCCAATCCATGCTCCCTCCCCTCCCCCCGTTCCCCAGCGCAGGGACAAAAATTGTTTGTTAGCCCCGACAAGTTGTAAATGTAAAAGTACGGCTGCTGCTGCTGTGCGAAATGCTTCATGCTGGTGGTAGTGTGTGTGTGTGTGTGTGTGTGTGTGTGTGCGTGAGAGAGAGAAAGAGAGGATAATCAGGCGGGCGTCAGGAAATAAATTAGATTTAGCGAGCTGTCGCAAAAAGCGGCGATATGAAAGTCGAACGGGCGGGCGGCGCGGGCGGCTCGCGTCGGACGGACCGATACGAAATGAAATTGTAGAATATTCGATTATCCCCCCGCTGTCGCTCTCTCTCTCTCCCTCACACCCTCGCTGCACATCTCTCCTCGTCCGAAGCTCTCTCTCTCTCTCTAGCGAAGCGAGGCACTCGCAGCGGCAACATCACCAACGGCGCCAGCAGTTGAGCTGAGCCGCACGTTCCGGGGCGGGCCCCGCGTACCGAAACAATGCACGCCAAACAACGCGTTTCATACGAAAAATACACCTCTATGTATAAATATAAGAGGTGTTAATTATCGCTGCTGCTGCTGCTGGTGGTGCTGCTGTTACGGCCACTGCAGCGAATCTGTTAATGCGACTTGAATACTCATGCGGACATATTTAAAATTATATTAAGCAATTTTGACGCTCGCGCGCTCCCGAAATCAGCGTTACAATGCACAGAGAGATAGAGACCCGGAAAGAGAGAGAGAGAGAGTGTGAGTGTGTGACAGAGAGGGAGATAGAGGCCGATAACATACGCTCTGCATCGTTAAGCGATTCGAAGCAATACACCAATCATTAATAATTCTTTATTCCCGCCGCTGCTGCCGTCGGCCGCCGCTGGCGTTATTATTATTTTCCCGCTCGGTCATAACCGCTTCACCTTCGGATTCTTGATTACGTCCTGACAGGCATTATACTTTACTATTATTATGCGAATTTCGCCTCCCCCGGCCTCCCCTACCCCGATCACGCGACAGTCTCATAAACATTGAGAGTTAGTGAAAAATGGGAATGTATACGGTGTTGGGAGAGGGAGGAGTGAAGTATATTTACGGGGTCGCGCGCGGGGGCAGTATATTAATTTATCATGCGAGGCCAACCTCTACATACCCCGCGCTATCCTCCTCCCCCTCACGGTCATAAAGTTATACTTGGAAACATCAATTAGCGAATGTAAAAACTTGCAAACTCGATACGATATGAAAATTTTCGTGGACGCGCGATATTTTATTGATATCGATTCCGTATAGCTGAGCCGCGGCTCTATCGCTATCTACCCGATATTCTTGTCGTTACAGATATGCGACGAACAAAACAGAAAATGAAAAACCGTCCGGCATCGTCACTCGCGATGTCAATGAAGCGTATAATATACGTCGATCTTTCGTTCGTTGTACGTACAAATGCGTCGTCGAATGGACAACGATTCGGCACACTCGCGTGTCGAAATTCAAACGAAAGGCGAGACGAAAGGTATACAGTTGGTAGAAATACACGCGCGGCACTTGTACTTAGCGGCTGCGAGTATAATACACCGTAAGTGGCACGTCTCCAAGTTTTATCAAATTCGCGCGCTCCTCGCACAGCTCGATGATCGCCTATTTCGCCTGCGCGCTGCGCAAGACGCTCGAGCGAATTTGCGGTTCGCCGCGGCGGCGCTAACCGATAACTATATATCCTCCGCAACTTGTGCCTGCGCGAGCTGAATTTTCTCTCTCTCACTCTCTCTCTTTACTGTCCCCCCTCCGACTATATAACCAAACATATCCGCTGCACTCGTCCATAATTTAATGCGTTTCGGTGCGCCTCCATCAAAACATGCCAGTCGCAAATAATAATAACAGCGGAACGAGACTCTGCCGCCTCGGAATAAGTACGAATTTGAATTGTTCCAAGTCTAATAGACGATGGAATACAAGTGTCTCGATTAATAAATTTATCATCTTTCGCGGATCTATAGTCGCGTGTGTGCAGTGTAATGGAAACGGTGAGTCGCGCATTTATTCGGCCACCCCTGCAGCAGCAGTAACAGCAGCAGCAGCAGCAGCGAATAAGGCATCGCTATATACGGAAGATGGCTGATGGCGGCCCATTGTCTGGACTACGAATTAATCTGGCGATCGATAGGAGCGACGTCTTTCCGCGCCTCTTCTTCTGCATACGAGCTGCTATACTCCCCCTGCATCGTATAACGCGCGCTACACGTGCGCCGACGTGCGACCCGAATGTCCAAGTTCTTTTTTTTTTTTTTTGTTTCGCTCGGAATTATTGACAGCGGTCGGAACGTCTCACTCGATCCTCGTTTAATCGATTTTTCTTTGCGCAGATTGTGTTTCGCGCTAATGGAGAGAGACACTAAACTACATCCAGACTGTGCATATAAGAGTTACGGGGCTATAATACGTAGTCTCAGTTGCGCCACTTGCCTCTCGCGGCTGCGAATCGAGTCACGGTTATTCGCGGTGAACCCCGCCGCCGCCGCCGCATCGTCTTTATTATAACTACATTCATTTTGTCAGTGTATTTTTAGCGTTTAATCAATATAAGGGGCGCGAGTGAAGCGTGTAAGGGGGGCCACGACGCGGTGCTGCTAAAAAGTTTTCTTTCACTCTGAGAAATTGCCTCGCGCGGCGCTCTGTTTACAGTTCATTTTCTCTCTTTTAATCGTGACGGTTTACTTTTTATTTTCAGCCCCGGTGCAGCTTTATCTTTTTCGCCTTGGAACCATATTCTAATTTCCAGCATCGTTTCGCGCAGGCCCCGTGGACCCAGAAGGAAAATACATTCTAAGAATTCGGAAAAATGCTGCGTTTTTTCCAAGTATTCCTATAGCTGCGTATATAGCCTTGGACTGCGCAATACCTACTCGTCCGTATATATTCCATCTAATTAACTCGTTCCATGTTTTCCACGCACACGCAGTTAATTACATATTGTTTATTCTAAATTCTCTGTATGTCGTGATTTGAAGAGCGAACCCCTTATTCTGGCAGCAGGTGATGCCAGACGTAATCACGCGGAACGGATTAGCTGCTTAATGTGTATTTGGTGAAAAGTGTGCGACTATATGCGTGTGGAGTGGAGAAAAGGCGAGGCGAGCCAGTGTCGGAGAGTGACACGCGAGAAGTAACATATATAGGAGAGAGAGAGAGAGAGAGAGCGCCACGCGCTCGCATAATATAGAAAGACGCGCAGGCACGCACGGAGCGAGCCACTAATTTGTCGAAGGAAGCGAAAGACAGTGAGCGAAAAGAAGAAGAAGAAGAAGAAGAAGAAGAAGAAGAAGAAGAGAGAAAAGAAAACAAATAGGAGACTCGCTCGTGTACATTTATATATACATGTATATGTCGCACATATACATAGCGAACCTATAGTTTTGCCAAAGTTTGCGCGCGGGGGGCTCGCACATCGGGGAGTAGTAACCTTTGGGTTTCGTGCCGCGCTTCCGAAGAGAAGACTCACTATCTCGTCGCTCCTCCTCCTCCACTTCTTCTTCTTCTTCTTCTTCTTCTTCTTCTCCTTCTTCTTCTTCTTCTTCTAGTTTTTCTTGTGCTTCTTCTTCTGCTGCTGCTTCTACTCTGAATTTAGCGAAAGTTCATGCCTAAAACTATATATATATATTCGGGGTAGCGGCGGGAGCGCGTCAACCCCGCTCGCGTACCGCCGGCAAAGCACAGGCGCTTGATATAAAATATTCAAATAGAAGGTAAAAAGGGTTCGGTACGACGCCGGCGACGTCGACGCCGAATATATATCTGTATAATATGTATATATACAAATATGTGTGTATGTGTGTGGGGGCAGAGAAAGCGAGGGGAGGCGGCGCAAGGGGAAGGAGAGGGTGGAAAGGAAGAGGGGAAGAAGCAAAGGGGGAGGATTGCATTAACCAAGATTGCTGACGATAAAATGAAAATAATGCAGAATGACGTGATCCATTCGGCGGGGGTTGAAGGCGTGCGCTCTCTCTCTCTCTCTCCCTCTCTCCCTCTCACTCGCTTTCGCCTCTGCTTCTCGAGGCGGGAGGAAGAGAGAGAGAGAGAGAGAGTCGAAAGAGGGAGGGAGATAAAGCATGATGTAAAGTAGGTTTCGCGGCTCGTCGGTCAGACTCTCGAGGAGAGGAGTAGCTCTTTCTCGGCGCGGCTGCACGCGCGCAGGCGGCTGCTGCAAAGCCGAGGTGACACAGAGAGCCAAAGAAAAACAAACGGAGAAAAGCGCGCCGAGCGAGCGGCTAGAAGGAAGGGGAGAAAGAAAGGAGGGAGTGAGAGAGAGAGAGAGAGAGAGAGAGAGAGAGAAGGCGCCAAGAGTCGTTGGTAATTGTATTAAATTTTTCCCTCGGCACAAAAACACAGCCTCGAGCCGCTGCTGCTGCTGCTGCTGCTCTGCCAACCTGTTTCCACTTTTGCCGCTCGCTGCCAAGGAGCCGCCCGCACGCCGTGCAAAAGTGCACTTTGCCCCGCTGCTGCTGCCACTACTACTGCTACTTCTCCAGCTTTCTCCTTTCTCTCTCTCTCTCTATCCTCCTTATATTCGGTCCACACGACTCTCTTCCAAAATCGAATCGACGATCGAACAAAGACTCGCGTCTCGGTACACACACACTCGCGCGCGCTGGACCCTCATAGTTCCGTATACGTGTGCAGGCAGAGCAAAAGAGAAAAAGACGAAGGCAACGCGGGGCGACACACGCTGTTTAGACTGGTAGCTGCGTGCGGTCTATAGTATAGTATAAGGCGACTGGGCCACACGCGGCCGCCGATAATAAAATCGCTCTGCAACCTGAGAAGTTTATTTTGTCCTTGTTCCCATGTAAACAAGACGTTGAAAAAAGGCATTTTACGCGGGCATAAAAATTATAATTCGACGCTGAGTCCGCGCGCGGGTAATTTAATCAAAAAATTTATGATCTCCGCGCTATAGTTGACCATGCGTGCCATATACATAAGCGAATTTGTTCTATACGTATTTGAAATATATAATCGAGAAAGGAGCCGCGCAGCAATCGCCTCTGGAGACATGTAAGCGGAAAAAGTAGGGGGACTGCACCGAAACGCTCCCTATCTCTCTCTCTCGCGGCGCATACTATTCTTTCGTCACAGCGTACCGAGAGCAAGAGAGAGAGAGAGAGAGAGAGCAAGGGAGAGAGAAATGTTTAATACACCGCGCGCACTTCGGACAATAAAACTGCTTTGTATAATGTTTTTCTTTCTTTTCTTGTTGCTGGTTCTTTCTTTTTTTTTTCTAAAAGCGCGTAATGGCTCGGGGCCGCTGCATCTCATAAATAGTTTAGCGAGTGCGCGCAGAAGAGAAATAATGTTATTTTCATGTAAAATGCATCTAATAAAAGAGAGAAGAGAGGGAGAGAGGGAGAGAGCCGCCGCTTCCTCCCGCGTTTTTGTTATGCCCTCTGATCGAAGGTATGCCGCTTCTACTGCTGCTGCTGCTGTATGGATGCGTCGGTCGGCTGCTGGATGATATCCATCGAGATGAGCGTGAGTGCATAGGCAGAGAGAGAGAGAGAGAGAGAGAGCGAGAGCTGAGAGAGCTGGTGGTGGTGGTGCTGCTGCTGGAACGAGAAGAGGAGGAGGAGGAGGCGCTGGTCGAGAGAGATCGGCCAATCGGGGGAAAAAATGCTAGCGGAAAAGCATAGATCGCAAATACAAGTGGGTGGTCCCTAAAAAGCTGCGCGAAACCAGTCGCGCGCCGTTGCTGCCGTCACCAGCTCTCTTTCTCTCTCTTTCTGCGTTGATGCATGCATGCACGCACACACACACACACACACATATCGAGAAAGAGAGCGCGAGAGAGAGATTCCCCTACTTCACCTGCCGGCTCTCTGCTGCGCTCTGCTCCGCTACGCCGCTACTGTTACTGCACGTGTGCTTCCGACACACGTGCAGCGCGCTGCTACTGCTGCAGCTCGCACACGCGCTCTCCGCTCCTCTCTCGCGCTGACATGCTTTTATTGCCCTCCCCTCCTACTCTCCCCCTCCCTCCCTCCCCACACTCCTCCCTGTATCCCTCTGAAGCGAGTATCCCTGAGCTCTCGTTGTTTCACCTTCGCCGAGCTGCGCTAATATCCCTACTACCCGATTACAATTATCATTACCTTATATCTTTAATTACTTTTTAAACGCGCCAAATGAGCTCGTGTCTGCATTATCAGTGTGTATGTGTGTGTGTGTCATTGCGGTGCACGTGTGCTCGTACCCGATATATATATATATATTTGTCCGATCTCTTGCTTTTGATTTTCTTCCAGGGAAAATTAGCCAGGAACGGTCGGCTAGTAAATTGTAATTTAAAAGCGGAGAGTCGATTAAAGTATAATTATATATTTGCGCTGTGCGCACACATGTGTGTGTGTGTGTGCGCGCGCGCCTATGAATGTTTTTCGTGAAAAATCGCGATGCAGCGCCGAGAGTGCATTGTGCAGTGTACTCTTGGGCTTATTATATACGATTTTCTCAAGCGCTCCGGAATTGAATAAAAATCAATTCGTTTATCGTTGTATGATTGATTATTTTGCGTTCTGTATACAACAGCTGCATCGCGAGCTGAATCTACAATGTACAATGTGAATTATAATTTAGCGCATAATTGCTGAAACTTATAACTTTACCGCGGCGGCAGCGGCGTACGCATAATACGTTTCTCGGCCCATACTAAAATTACTTTAGCGAAAAAGTCCAAAGCCGCCATCGAGAGAGTATAGATACTTCGATGCTTTCAATCATCGCGAAGCCGAATAATCGATTAGCTTGTATATATGGAAGACATGTTTCTCTATTTTTAGAAAGCCGCGCGCGGCGAACTGTGCAAAAGTCTCAAAGTAGTTTTGCACTTTAAGAAAAAAAAAAAAAAATAAAACGAAATACACAAGATACGTCGACGAGTATATTTTCTTTATATATACATACATTGAGGAGGTGAATGAAAAATCAATGCTAATGGACTTTTATCTGGCGCGGGAAGGTTTGTTCGAAGGCATTAAAAATTATAAGAAAAACAGTGCAGGGGAATCCAGGGTTTTAGTATTTTTCCAAGCTCCCCCCGAGGCTAGCGGCGGCCGCGGCGCACCGAGTTATGGTCGATTGCTAAAGGCCCGGCTAAGGCGGTCCATCTTGCATCATGGATATATCGTCCATAGCACTCGCTCGCGCTTACAGCTCCACCTTTACCCTATAAACCACGTTACGTTATTACCGAAAGAAATATTTGCTGCTGCGGTACAGCGATCCATTTTTCTTCGCGGCGGCGTCTTTCGAAAATGCTTTTATTACTACTCGCTCACATCTCGATTCGGTCGCATTTCACAACGAGAGAGAGAGAGAGAGAGAGAGAGAGAGAGAGATTCTTTTAGAACAATAATAAAATTGTTGCGCGAACAACGATTAAGCCGTCGTTTGATGGACGGTACGCTCGCGCTTTGTGAAAAAGAAAAAAAGAAAAAAAAGGGGAGGCGCACTGCACGTATATATATGCGCGCGAATATCTCGTTTGAAAATTAAAACAAGCACGACTAGGCTAAATAAGGGGCATTCGTTAAGCACGTCGACGGAGAAACTGTACATGTATAGGTGAATTGCACGTACCCCACTCCTTGGCACGCGCCTCTCTTTTATACTCTATAAAAAGTTTTAGCCGACAGAGAGACAGAGAGGGAGAGAGAGAGAGAGAGAGAGAGAGAAAGCAAAGAGGCAGGTCGCGAGTGCACAGACACTCGTTTATCGACGGATTTTAGCCGCCGCTACTGCACACGTGAAAAGTTGCCTCTCTCTCTCTCTCTCACTATCCCTCATTCCGTATTTATAAAGAGCAACTCTGCAGCAAAGTTGGCACAAGATATTTACATATGCATAAAATGCAGGCTCGTACACGAGGGGCATTAGTCTATGAGAAGAGAGAGAGAGAGAGAGAGAGAGAGAAAGAAGAAAAAGAATGCCAAGACTCGCGAATATTTCTCAAGTATATAAAGTTACAATGCAACAAATGCAATATGAAATGCCACTATTTGGGCATCTATTATTCAAAGAGGAGAGTCGCCGCCGCCGTGAGAGAGAGAGAGAGAGAGAGAGAGAGAAAGTCTAACGAAGGGCAAGCGCGGAGAGAGAGAGAGAGAGAGAGAGAGAGAGAGAGAGAGAGGGAGAGTTCCTTAACTATATGTACGCTCGGCCAGCGCCCGCGCCGGTAAATAAATTACTAAACGCAGAAAAACATATGAATATTTCAGGACTTTTCAAGCCTTTCATGCATTCGCAATGGGAGAGCCCAAGCCTTCCATGGACTCTGTATACACACTCTGTATCCATATACACCTTATATACGCAGTTCCGCGCGGCGTGCGCTTGTATTGTAGCCTATAGGCTCCGCGGTAGGCTGAAAAATGCCGGTATATAGTGTATATATATATATATATACCGAGTCTGCTTCCCTCTATAATGTGTAAAGCTGCACACGCAATCGGCCACCCATCGATATAAGCGCGACTGTATACGTTTATATGTATATGTATATGCATGTACACACCGCCGCCGAGAGGAGCAGTCGAAATTCCCGACGCGAGCCGAGTATCCTGGCGCTCTCCGCTGCTTCTGCTCCTTCTGCTTCCGCTGCTGCATTAACCTTTCATCGCTACTCGCCGCCTTGCCGACGTCGTACAGTGCAGTACACCACCGACGCCCGCCGTTGCCGCCGCCACCAACGCCGCTCCCGCCGCCTAGCCGTGTAGCATCGATCGTTACCAACTTCGGACTTGGGCTCTACTTCGCTCTCTTTCTCTCTCTCTCACTCTCCTTCTCACGAGAGACGGAGCTGGAGAAAAAGCCCACGCTCGCGACAAGGCGGAACTGGCGAGCCGAAACCCACTTTGTTCGCCGAGGCAAAAGTTGCTCCCTTCGTAATTTGACAATGAAAAAAATCGTCGCTCGATTTCCGCGCGGGACTACATATGTCGAGAGTCGCCCTATAGCCGCGTGTGTAAATGCGCTGCAGAGAGAGAGAGAGAGAGAGAGAGAGAGAGAGAAAGAGAGGAGAGAAGAAGAGCGAGAAAAGAAAAGAAGAGACGAGAGTAGGCGAGATGGGTGGAGGGTGGAGGGTGGAGGGGATGGGATGAGGCGCGAGACGACGCTGAGGGACAAGGGAAGGGAAGGGAAGGCGAAGGAAAGGGAAGAGAGAGAGAGAGAGAGAGAGAGTAAGTTGACTTTGCATTATTTAAACGGCGTCCTAGCAAGCGTAACACGTGTTCTTTTGAAGTTTCGTCCCCTTCAAATATTCAGGCTGACGTCACCGCGTCGTCATATTCCGCGCTCCGTGGAAAAGCCTGAAAAGCGTTCGCCTCATTCTTTTCTCTCTCTCTCTCGCGCGCGCACAAGTGCGTATGAGCCATATATATATATATATAGATATAAGCACGCGGGAGGAAATCATCTTTTCCCATCTTCTCCCTTCTTCTCCTCTGCGTCTTCTGGCAACAGGAGCGGCAGCTCCGAGTCTTTTTCAACTGCGACCGTCTGCCGGTCGCGACGGCACCTGCAAATATTTCGCGTCGCTTAATTCTCCAAGAATGTGTAATACATATTTATCCGGGCCGGGCTCTCTCTCTCTCTCTCTCTCAAGCTGCGGCATTGGAGGGCGCGGGACGCGACTCTGGAGCGGCGGCGGCGGTGGATTACGTCATGGTCTCTCTCTCTCTCTCTCTCTCTCTGGGTCTCTGTCTCTGTCTGACTGAGTATAGCGTAGCAGTGGCAAGCAGCAGCAGCAGCAGCAGCAGCAGCTCGGCTCGGAGTGCAGGCCTCCAGCAAGCCGCTAGAATGGTCTTTATTATTTAACACTCGAGAAGAGCTACTCGGGGCGAACGGCTGAATAGGCCATTGAGGCTGTTTCTAAGGGACCGTTAAGTTATTCTGTAGATATAATTGACGTTGAAACCTCGTGAGACTTTGCGGCCGCTGCTAGTAATAAAGTGCCTATAGATGTCTGCCTTTTGCCTTTGCCTTGTCTCTCTCTCTCTCTCTCTCTCTCTCTCTCTCTCTCTCTCTCTCTGTCTCTCTCTGTCTCTCTTCGTGTCTCTCTTTCTCTCTCGCGCGCACGCGCCTAGTGCACAGCTCACACACGAACTGCCTAGTCGCCGCGGAAGCAGCTCAGCTCTCCTTATCCTCGTACACACCTTTTTCTCTCTCCGTTTCCCCCCACACTCCTCACACTCGCGCTCTCCGCCCTCCCTTCCTCTTTTCGCCTTTTCCGTTTTATTATTTTAACCTCCGCCGTTTCCCGAACGCGAATTAATTGTACCTTGCGAGAGCGAGCGATGTGTTTCTTCTTTGTTACACGGCTCGACGGCACCGCGGTTTCCGTTCCGCGCTCTGCGAGTCTCGACGTGCAGCGGCGGCGGCGGTGGCTCTCCATCTCCCTATTGGACTCGCCACTTCCTTCAAATCAATTACAAATTCAAATGATCATTTTTATGATAACAATAATCCTGCCGAGCCATCTATTTCCCTCAAATTCCATTGTTCTCCGCGCGGGTGTAAATTAAAGTTTTATTTCCTGAGAACGCGTCTGTATATATGCCACTGCGCAGACACAGACACAGTCAGAGAGAACTTATATACGTTATATATGCACGTACAGCTTAACGCCGCCTTTTTTACATCTAAATAAGACCTTAATTGTTTGAATGCCCGGTATATATATATATATACTGTTGTATAATATAGCAGCAGTCGTTTCGAATACCTCTTCGTCGATGATTTTTCATATTATTGTGTATGTAAAATCACTTTGCGGAACGCGGGGCGAATCTATTAAGCCGCGCGGCCGATACGTCGTTTCCTCTCTTATACCCGAGCGGCTTTTATTGTTCCGGAATTCACAAATTAGCTCGGCATACTTGCGGAGAGCTGACCCCCTCCCCCCTCGCGACCATTAATTTTTTGGCACGTCCAGAAGAAATTTCCCTGCTGCGGACTTTCCTCGGCTCCACAAGAGTCGTCTCTCTTTCTCTCTCCTAGCGAGTGGCGCGCGGCAGGAGAAAATTGCTGCAATTTGCTCG
This sequence comes from Megastigmus dorsalis, assembly GCA_900490025.1. Lineage (NCBI taxonomy): Eukaryota > Metazoa > Arthropoda > Insecta > Hymenoptera > Megastigmidae > Megastigmus > Megastigmus dorsalis. The sequence goes on from UELU01141231.1 coordinate 16,002, forward strand.
ATTGGAAAATAAAATGCATCCGCCAGTATATGTATACACTAAAAGATCTTAAAACTTGAAATCGTCGGCTTCTGAAGGCGGCCGCTCGACTCTCTCACTCTCTCTCCTTCTCTCTTTCGCTCTCTCTCTCTCTCTCTCTCTCTCTCTCTCTCTCTCTCTCTCTATATCCTCTATACACACGCCGTCTGTTTCTCCAATTCGACGAGACTCCTGACATTTTCTCATAATATTTAGTCTCCTCGCAACTGCTTGTGCACAAGAAATAAACTCGCCTTGTATATATCCATACACGTCCTCTAATGTACGAATTTTCATATTTGCTCGCCTCGAGACTTGTTTAGCGCGAGCAGATAACCGCATCGCGAATAAACAAAATTCCTGCACATCGATGTTTAGAATTCGAAAATTCAGAGCTGCCCAACGATTATCTCGCTGCTGCTCGCGAGCAATCACAGAGATATTCGGCCACACACAATCCCTCGTAAGGCTAAGCGCGAGCTACCTCGAGAGGTATTCGAAGACTGCAGTTTTTCGAGCGCCAGGAACTCGAGATGCGCTCGTTTACTCAGGAGTCTCGAGCGCGGCGTAGACTTTGGTCTCTGTCGCGTCTCTCGCCTCCTCCTGTCCCGCGGAATGCGACGTGTCCCGCTGGAAAGAACAAATACAGGGAGGAGCAGCGCGTGTACGGAACTGCAGGAGGGAGGATCGGGACAAACGCGAGCCCTTATAAATACTAACGGCTGAGGGACGAGGTGCTCGTGAATAGTTGAACGCGTCCACGAGGCAATGCACGGTAACGTTAGGCTTTAATAGTGAAGCGGACGGCTCTATACCTATATACCCTATACCCCGCCCGCCCGACTGCTACCGATATATGCGTTACGTTGATTGGTTAGGCGGGATGTGAAATTTTCACGGCAGCATCTTTGGTGCATCAGCGATGCTCTTTTGTCTGGGCGACGAGTGGATAGCGTTTAGCGCAAAAGATGAGCGCGGGAGCTGATGAAAAATTTCCCGACGACCACTCCGGTGTAATTGTACAGCTCTCGACGACACGGCCGCGTTACGCATTCTCGTTGACGCGCGACGAGCCGCTTTCATTTGACGTTCTTGGCAATTTTGAATGTAAATCTGTCGCTCCGCGGCGAGAGGCGGAAAAAAAAGAGCGAGGGAGAGAGAGAGAGAGAGAGAGAGAGAGGAGCCGGGAGTGTCATAACCGAGCGCAACGCCGAGCGTCTCCCATTCGTCAAATTCTTCTGTGGAATTTACGTGCAGCAGTCGGGGGTATTTACTTGGCGGCGGTGGTACTTATATATACAACCGATCGTACCGGCGGCGCATCGGACCGAACTCGGTGAAATTAGTGTAAACTATCGCCACGTCTGATTTTTCAGCTACGAGAATTCGCCAGTTGTGCGGTACATTTTGCAAAAGCGATTGTTTCGCCGCCCGAGAAATTCACTGCAGAGAGAAGCAAAAATGCGCAGTCGGCGGCGACCAACAATTTTATAAAACGCAAAAGAATAAAATGTTGAGAAATGGGTTTTCAATAAGCATTGTTTTGAAAGAACGGTCCGCTTTGCGCAGTTCCTCATTTGAATAATGTATTCGTATTTACGAAAGAAAATTTAATGGTAAACTAAGCGCGCGAGCTGCCGTCCCGTGGCTGTAGCGCAGGTCTAAAAGATTGGCAGAATTCAAAATGTGCAAAAAATGCCAAGTCAACGAATATTTAAAACTTATTTAACGCAAAACCCGACATTTGTGATGGCTGCAATGCTATATTAAAAAGTTTAATGACGCCGCGCCGCCGCGGCCGCCTGTGCGCACGAAATTGAACATTTCCAACTTTTCCTCTGCCTTCGCCGTTATACATATACACATATACATATATATATATATAGCTGTCAAAGAGAGAGAGAGAGAGGGGGGGGGGGAAAGGAACCCAGTCCATAAAATGTTTACAGCGATAAAAAGTATCGAACATTTTAAAAGCAATACTTCAGATTTCGCCGATCTCAGCCGAATAACGATCCCCCACCATAGTCTCCGCCGCTGCCGTAGCCGCGGCGGGCGAAAGCCTCGAACAATAATAAGAAGCGGAATCGGTGAAAATGTGTCCGGGGTCCCCCAGTTCTCTTGGTCGGGTAAAAGGACTCTGCGTCGGCCGATCATCGGCCTGCGTTTTACGAGCTGCGTGTGCGACGAACGCGGACAACGAATAAAAAGAAAAAAGAAAGAAAGAAAAAAAGCGGAAGAAAAAAAAAATAGGCGGTCGGGAAATATGCAGCTTGGACTTTTAACGAGGGAATACGAGTGAAATAAGCAAGTTTTAATACATGACGCGTCAGCCCGAACCGCTCGCACATGCATAATACGTCGTCGGGCGGTTGCGCGCGCGAGGAGATTCCCGACATACACACACCGACGTGTTCGCGCAGCTAAGTGTCGAAGACACCGCGGGGCCCGATTGCGTTATTGCGTTCGCACGAGGTATTTGATCCCATTCTGCACCGGCTGCGATTCGTCATTCGGCTATACTCTCTTCTACTTTTTCTTCTTCTTCTTCTTCTTCTTCTTCTTCTTCTTTTTGTCACGCAAAATGCAGCGAAGGAATGTCGGTTTTAAGACGACACAACGTTATGTGCGGTCGTGTGGTCGTGTGGTCACCTCGATGCGTACAATGTACACTACTGTGCAGCAGGGATGCTAAACGCGGATGTGTACAGCGCGCAGCACCTGCGACACTGGCCACGTGTCAATGCCAGATCGACACTGCGCAAGTGAGAGAGAGAGAGAGAGAGAGAGAGAGAGAGACCTTGAAGACGCAGATGAGGAGGAACTTTTAGGAGGAGAGGATATTGCGCGTGGGTGTATGTAGTAATGACGAGCGCGAGCGTGTTTATGCAATTTTTGTCGATGTTTTTATGCGTCTTTTATGCGCGTGTTAGTTTTGTATTACTGTCATTCATATATAGTAATAAAATAGTACCGGAATAGGAATAGACGCCGATAGACGCTGCAACAACGCAAATGAATTTTACGACACGATACGCGCGCGCGCGCGCGCGCGAATAATATTTAATTTTACGAACAGGTTACGGGCCGCCGCCGTTTTCGACGCTGGCAATTTATCTTTTGGTATATTACATTATTTGTTTAATTTGATAAATTCAGGTTTTATATTCGTCGTCATTCAAAGCCCAATAATGTCGTATTCACGATCTTCGGTACTATACGCCTGCGATGTCATGTCCTTATCTGGATTGTGTGTAAATATCATCAATCATTATATATTCTCCTTACGCTATCGTACGTAGGACAATATTGAAAATCACTTGACTTTATTAAATATATATAAAATCGCGGTGAACGCTCGGATTAATTTAAAAAAAAAAAATATTGAATAGCACGTTTTTAATCTTCCAATTTACATTATTGCGATTTTCGGTAAGCTTTTATTTTCTTGAAATATATATAAAAAAAAATAACGCATCGATCGCATTAAATCAAGATTATCGAGGCGCATCGGATATATTCGCACTGCTCGCATGGTAAAAAAAAAAACCTTTATCGAGCGCGTGCCTTACTTTTTATTTATATAGAACGCGTCGCGAATGAACGCGTGTACGCGCAAACAGTGAATTCGGCAATAAAAAGAGATTCGCCGAATGCGTTGGCCCCCTTCTGTCGTTGTCTCCCTCCCTCTCTTTCACTCTCTCTCTCTCTTTCTCTCTCTCCGCTTGCCCCCTACTTCTCGCGCGCACTTTGACATTCCGAAGAGCGCTTGTGTCGAGCATTCCAATCGCGCTCGCATACTATACATACATACACATGCTCACGCGCTCGCACACACTTGCGATCGAGTCGCCGCCGCGCCGTTGTTTCTTGTTACGAAAATCTTAGTTGGCTTTTCTCGATAAATTAGCCACTTGCGGCCTGAAATATCGCCCGCGATATCTAAACATTTTGTTTACTCTTGAAGGCTTACAACGTCTCAGATTTATAGCTACAAGGATATTCTTGCTTCCTCACTCTCTCTTTCTCTCTGTGTCTCTCTTTTTTTTTTCTTCGTTCGTTCGCTGTTGTCGTATCGCCTGTACGGGCCCACCGAGCAGTTATAATGACATTTTTAGTGAAGCCGAGTTGACATAATGAAAGTGCGATGATTAATTGGGGCTTCTTATCCTCGCTCTGCGTATGTATATATACACAAGCGAACCGCGGAATACAATTAATCGCGATACTTTGTTCGGCAAACTTTCCTTGTGCTCGAAAATGTAGCGCAGCCAAAAGGTATAACTATACACTACGGGTATATACGCATGATTTCTCGAAAATAAATCCTTATGCGCACTGAAATTAATGTTGAAGCAGTGCCGAGCTAAAAAGCCATCGCTGCACCGTTAACAAAAATTATCAACGGCTCTTTAGGCGTATTGCGAGTATATTAGTGCACTACTCCGCGAAGAAAAAGCGCGGCGAGGCAAAAAGCAAAGGAAGGTATATAAGCTGTAAGTATATGCATGCACGAATAGTTTTGCTACGCAAAGGGGACAGGGGAATTACTTTTTTTTACGAGTTCTTTGCTCTGCGCCTCGCGATAATATTAAAAATAATGAGAATTAAAGAGTATATCCCCCCCTCTCTGTCTCTCTCTCTCTCCTTGCATTGTCGGACAGTAATTGCGCTCGTTTTGAAAGAGAATACAATTTAATTCTCGTAATTTTTAAAGGACGCCAAAGGAATAGGTTCGCGCATAAAAATGTATACACACACCCATACGCATTGCAAGTGCGCGCGCCTACCTTTATATGTATGCGTGTATGTGTGCATATCTATATATATATATATATATTAGCGAGCTGCCAGAGAAAGAGAAGCTGGAAAGAAAAGCGAATCGTGAGCAGGGGAGAAAGGAGAATAAGCTGAGCGAAATAAAAAGAGAAAAGAGCGAGAGAGCGAGAGAGAGAGAGAGAGAGAGAGAGAGAAGCAGTCAGGAATTGAGAGCGCAAAAGCCCAAGCTCACTTTTGTGCGTGTGTGTGTATATATGTATCGTGGGTGAATATGCAGCCTCTGTGTGTGTATGTGCACGTGAAAGCATCGCTTCTGCCGGACGTTTAGCCGGAGCGCGCGGGATTCTTAAATATTAATGACTTAATTATCCGCCACTGGTTAATAATCTACCTTTTGGAGCGCGCTCGCGCTATCCCTGCCTCGGCGCTCCCACACACACAGACACACACACAGACACACACACACACATACCGAGCGCCCGATGCGACAGCGTTGGGTTGTCGCTTCAGCACACCAGCAGCATTGCGCGACACCCTCGTCCATATATACGTATATACGCTGTCTCTTTCCCTCTCCCACACACACACAGACACAGAGACGCACGCGTGGTTTCCTCCTCCGGCTCTCGCACACACAATCGCGCGATACAATTTTCCAATCCCTGCGTACTCGGTTTGACCCTGCATATATATATATATATATACACATAGAGAGAGAGGGGAGAGAGAGAGAGTCGGGCGCGCAGGCACGCGATACACGGCTCGGAGGCAATCTTCCGCGGTTAGGCGGATCAAGCTAGACACCTGGCAGACGCGATTAGCCCTGGGGCCTGCACCGGCGACCGTCGGCGCGTTTTATAATACATTAATATTGCACTCGGCTACAAGTAATGCGCGCGCGCACCCGCTGTGCATCGGCTCGAGTCTCCGTGGATATGCCGCCGCCGTTCCTCCTAATGCAATTATATTCTTTTTATATATATATATATATATATATATATAGACACACACTCATACACTCGCGGTCGGCTTATCGTTTATAGCGTCTGCTAAATTTAAAGCCAGTAGAGACGAAACGTATGCTATTTCTGGACACTTGAGAGCCGGAACATCTATAATCTGCGTGGATCGGTCGACAAGCTTGTCAATGCTATAATAACAACTGCTCTGTATTATTTCCGTGCCCACGCACTTTTCTTTCTTTCTTTCTTTTTCTGTCGACTCGTCGATTATTAATACGCGATGATGGAGAAATTCGCGTGATTGATGAAAAACTCGATGGAGCTTGAAATTCCTTTGGCGCGGAAATACGGACGAAAGCGCATGGCAGTGTTTTGAATAATTACGTTTTTCGAACCGTACACCATTAACATAAGATGAGACTGCCTCGTGCATGCACAGACCTTTTAGCTAAAACCTATCCCGTTGGATTGTTCGAGCGCAATAACGAAATATTTACACTGTCGAGGACATTTAGGATTTGTTGGTTAATAAAAATTTTTTAGTTTATAAATAGATTCATAAAAACTGTCCAATAGTTTTATTGATGTAGAGCTCGTGTACAACTATAACGGAATATCAACTGCGACGAATGCATTGCTCGGCCGTTTTTTTACAAATACGTTCTGAAGTCCACAACTTTAATCATATATTCCATGTGTAGTAAGTACGTTCCATTTGTAAATACAGTTTCAGGTAGTTTGCCACGCAGTTCGAGTATACACTTATACCGTAATTATTTTTTTAAAATCAGCTGTGCGAAATAAAACTGCGAAACTTAATAATTGCCAGCAGCTGATGAGAATTAAATTCTTGCTTCGTATAGCATATAAGGTGTTAGTTGGAAGAGGTAACATGAATAATAAAACCGTATACTAATATCAAATTGTATTCTTTGCTCATAATCTATACTTATGTTAATGCGCGAGTGTCGATGCAACCTCGTTCATAAACATGTATCGCGCATGATATAATGCTTTATTATAAAATGTTATTGTTGTAAAGCTTTTACATATGCCTTGAGTCGATTGTCAATATAAAAGCTAATAATAGCAGACGCAATGCTGTTTCAGCTCTTAAATTATCATTAGAATAAACGAATATATAAATAATGATGGATTAAGTTTTTTAACAAATAAGAAAACACGTGGAGGTCTTTGAATATATTTTCTTTTTTTTTTTGTTTAACTAATGACTATTTCATTTATCACGTCAGAGATCATATTGATGACGTTAACAGAATTATCTTTTTTCTTTAATAAATGCTCGGGTAGATGCTTTTTATTCTGCATAAACGTGACTCATATTTCATGCATATAAATAATATTCTTTTTTTTTTTTTTTTTCATTTTATAACAGCAATTCTTTTATTATTCATGATCCTACTTGCTCTTAGCTCCAACAATTATTCATTGTCATAGTACTTTTTAAATTATTCACATTTATGTAAGTTTAAAACTAGCAATAAAAGAATAGTTCGTACCCTTGTCATTTAAACAAAGAAAATATTTTTAAGAGGAGTCTTTAACTGCTAATAAACTTTCGACCCATTTATTTAAAAAATCGTTAATTCTTTAATTATTCTGCTTCGTACAAAAATTCAAGCGATTAAGTGCAGATATTGCTAAAAAGTTATTTTATTATTAATTTATTATGAATATTATACATATTTTAAAGCTGTGAAATATATATATATTTGTGTTACGCTGGAAATAAAATAAAAGCTCAAGCTACGATGTAAATAATAAATGGTAAACTCGTTTGAAATAAGTTTATAGCTAACTCATAACAGACTTGTATTTCATTAAAAACATAAGAAAATTTAAAATAATAAACGATGCTTTTAAAGGAGGACTGAAAGTTTGCAGAGAATATACTAATGATTATTTATTAATCGCGCGCAACTTTTGTATCGCTTATTTACACATTTTTATAGAAATGAGTTAATTATTGAGTAATTTAAATATTCAATGCAATTATCGAGTATTCTCTCGTAAAAATAGTAGGAAAAAGCGTATACTCTATAAAGAATTGTTTATTTTAAAATGTGTATTAAATATTTAGTAGGGGAAAAAAATATAGAATCTGTAGATATTAAGCGCGTATAGGAATAATTATTGTAATTATTTATGCATAAAAATTCTTTCTCTTTACATCTGCATAAATTATTAACTTAACGAATAATCGATATCTATTGTACTTGTCCATTTTGTATCGAGAAATTATTAGTTTATCAAAGGAAAGAAAATATATTGTCCGAGTGGGATACGTATCCCTCTTTTTATTCCTATCGCATAAAATCTTTTTTTTCTCTCAAATCAATCAATATTCAAAGTTTCAATTAATATTTCACATAAAGTATAAAGACTCCGGTAAAGGCCTTATTATTCTTTCTTTTGTAAAATATATTATTGGAAAAGCAATTCGCTTCATTATTCAGGACATCTTGACCTATTATTATCGGGAATATATTTGTGCACACAATCGCTAAAAATATATAATCATGCGAATATGCAGACCAAGAATAATAAGGTATAGTCACTTGTCGTCGTCCAGTGTATACCGAAACACATTGTGCAGATATTGGCGGAATATCGGAAAAAGGAAGTCAAGTGGCCCAATCATTAGGCGTGACTCGTATCCAAAGAATCTCCCGACCGCAGCAAAACAACTAAATGCGAGAGAGTCTCGAAACGCTTTTATATACATTCAAGCGCCGCAGCGTTGAAACCAAAAAAAAAACGAAAATTTGGAAACGATATTACATAATCAGCGGCCGAAAAAAAGAAAAAGGAAGGTGCGAATGGAAAATCGATCAACGTCGCTCGTGCTCGACAGTTTGATACTTTCGATATCCATAAAAGTCAGGCGCAAGGATTCAGTAGCCACGAGTTTTATTGTACGCTCGCAGCAGCGCAGCCTCGCGCAGCAGCTACACAGACAGATAGAGATAGAGAGAGAGAGAGAGAGAGAGAGAGACTACATATGATTACAGAAGCTCCTCGCGTCTTTCCCTCGCGCGGGAAGCTGCAGCAAAGGCGGCCGAGCGTTTCCTCGGCGCTGCCAGAGGAGATTATAAAACGCGCGCGTAAGGGAACAATTAACGCCCCGGCATGGCGCACGAGATCATTTATTTATGCTCGCAGCCGCTCGTCGTGTCCTGGTCTCAGTCGCTAATGCAAACACAGCTCGCGAAGTAATGACGGCGATAAAAGTCATCTGCACACGCACGCACACATAGACAAACAGAGACCTACTAAATCGGTTATAGAGCTGGAGATATATATCCGCGGGGCTCCAAGTAGTTGTAATCGGACATCGGCGTCTATTAGGAATGTTTTTGGTGCTGGGGAGATCAGAGGCGCCTCCTTTTTTCCCGCTTAAAAGAAGGATTACCGTTACGTGGCGGTGTAGCGGCGGGTCGTTGTTTTGTCGGCCGAGCTGTGGCTTATGAGGGAATGCAGTGGCTTCGCGAGCTAGAGCGAGAGCGAGCAAACAACTGCAAGTGTTAAACGGGTTCGCTTCGCGGTGAATAAATTGAGCGTGCAGCGCGCGAGAGCAACAGCAGAGAAGAAGAGAGAGAGAGAGAGAGAGGGAGAGAAGAGAATGGCAAAAAAAGTCGAAGCTGCTTGAAAATTACCTGGCATTTACTTGTATCGGGCAATTTATTCGATAATAAAATGGTGCAGGAAGTCATGGGAATTATTATTATACTGCATGTGCAGCGCTGTACGCTATGCTTTTTTTCCAATGTATAACCCGTTGCGTGAAAGTTATACGATCCGCTTCTAAAACGTGTGTACACACACGCGCAACACGGACACACACACGGTCTTATATAAATAATCGGGTGGAGCGAATCGCTCGGCTCGACCGATAGCCGCTCTTTTGGAAACGTGTACTCGCGATTTTGGTCGTATGCAAAGCCCCGCGGGGGCAAGTAAGAAGCCTCTCGCAGGCAGAGCCGCTTAAATAGTTAATGAGAGGCGCGTTGGTCGGCGATGGGGTTGTTTGACGCCGCGATAGAGAGCTTAGCAGCAGCAGCAGAAATGGACATGTGCGCGGTATATAAGTATACGAGGTATGAGCGAGATGGATCGTAATGAAATCCATTAAAACGTCGTCGTATATATATATGTATATGTATATATATACATACATTATATCTTGTCGCGGTAGTCGCGGCGGCGGTGGCGTCGGCGGCAGCAGCAGCGCGTCCCAGTCTTATACGCACGTCTGCAGTAGTCGTCGCGTCGTGCCGTTGTTGCTATTATCGTAACACGCGTGTTACATGCCCTAGAACGCGAGAGCGAGCAAACGAATGGTACACACAGACATGCACTGTAGACACACACACACACACACACACGGACATGGAGGCACATGCAGAGAGCGAGAGAGAGATAGAGAAGACGGAGAGCAGCGGAGCGCGCGGGCTCGTATATGCGTCATTAAAACACGCGCATGCGCGCCATCAAATATAAATCGCCCGACGAGTCGACGCGATTGTTTTAGCCGCCCGCGCCTCCTCCTCCTCCTCCTCCTCCTCCTCCTCCTCTTCCTGCTCTTTAGCTTGTGCTCTCCCTGTGTGCAGTGCGCGCCTAATGCCTTATGCGCCCGAGCTCACTTGTCTGGATATCTGTGTCGCCGCGAGAGCTCTCTCCCTCTCTCTCCCTACCACACGCCCAACTTAAAACTAAAACATTTTTACCGAATCGTCGGAGCAGCGATTTCGACGCGTCTAGCCGCCCTTTATCTCGAGTCCCTTGCTCTCTCTCTCTCTTTCTCTTTCTTTCTCTCTCACCCCTCGCCACTGCTTCTATATATTATGCCTCCGCGGATGCGTCTAAACCTCAGAGCATTAGCTCGCCGCTGCGTAAACAAATTTTATCTACCTCCCTCACGCTCTCTCTCTCTCACACTCTCTCACTCTGTGTTTACACCGGGAAAAGACTCGAGCGAGTGTAAGAAATCTTGGCCTCTGCCGACTGACGGCTTTTGAAGTTTTCTCGAGACGCGCGAGCCTGGAGAGCTTTTTTCTTTTTTTCGAGGTCGCGCATTCGGGCCTGTGTTGGTGAAAAAAATTTCGAGAATTATCACTGCCTCTTCGATGGATGTACTCGACTAGAATTTAAACAGAAATCGACTGAGACTCACGTTATTAATGATATATTATTATAGCGCTATTATTAATTTTAGTCGCGTAATTAACTTTTTTTTCTGTACCGAGCGCGCAAAGTATCTGTTTTTTGTCTAGTCTGTTTGCAGTTGCATAAGACGCTCTCCCGCGTAGCTCTTGTTAATATTGTTAACTCGACGTTAACGGCCAACACAACGAAATAGTAAAAAAGTGATCTTTTATAAGCTGTCATCGTATAAACTGCCGAGTGAGAAGAGCGTCTGCTTCGGGTTAGGAAAAATCTTATGGCCTGCACACTGGCATAGCGATATAGCATCGCAACTACGGAGCAGCTGTAGCAGATGTATTATATTTTTAGAAATATAAAGACATTTCCAGCTTTATAGCAGTCTTATACACTTTTCCTGCGAATGCGTTTAGCTCGGTCTAAATATTTCTTTTTTCACTCCCCCCCTCCCCTCACTACACCCATTCAGCGTGTGTCGTACGTCTTTACACACTAGACAATTTTTTGTAGTGCGCGATATATATACGAAACTCGCGCAGTCGCGGATATAGAGGCGGAAGAAAAGAGTCAAGAACGCGTGTGCGCATTTATTGTTACGAAAGGCTATGGGTATATATGTTCGTGTGTGTCTGTGTGTGTACGAGTTAAAAGCGCATCTTCCGCGCGCGCCTACGCGAGCCTCTCTCTCTCTCTCTCTCTCTCTCTCTCTCTCTCTCTGTCTCTCTCTTGTTCTTTTTTATCGAGGACGCGCCTGCGACGGCAGCGGCAACAGCGGCGAAAATGATTGTTGCGCTCGCGGAGTCGCCGATAAAAATCACTTATAGCCCGTTGAGGGGCTCCGCACGTCACTGCTCAATTATTCATGAGATCGTTATTTTTATTCCGTCTTTAGCAGATTAAATAATAACAAGTCCACTTAAAGCCATTAAAATGATCGCGACCCGTAAAACGTTACAATTCTATGGCAACCATAGAAACCGTGAAATACAAAGATTAAACTCGACGGATTTCGAATTTCTAGTATTGTAGCTATATATATAATTTATTTCGAAAAATTTTCATTCCAAGATTCTACCTGCGCATGAGAATTAATTAAGCGTTATAAATTTTGTTGAATTGAAAATGAATACACGATTATTCAGTCTTGTTGATCCATTGATCATTTGAAAATTCCATATAATATTCAACGTTTTTTACCGCACACTTTTAAGTTTTAAAAAAAGGCCGGAGAATCGCTTTGAAATAATAAATGAGTGTAGTGACGTAATACTTGGACGGAAAATTTTTCAGATATTCAATCAACTCTATTATATAACCGTCGCATTAAGAACGAGCAATATAAATTAATATAAATCAGTATAATAAACGAGCTCTGCACATTGTGTATTCCGAGCTGCACACTTATTCAGTTTTCATCCGCGGCATTCATTCTGCACATCCTGGTGGGAACTCGCGATCGGAAAAATCGCTCTTATATCCCAAAATTTCATCTTGGAAATTCCCCTAAATATTACATGCAGGCTCGTCAAGAGCAAGAGTCGGATCCATCGCTTGCGCGCGTCACATGTTAATTCACTGAAATGCATCGCGCGGCGGCGGCCTATCGACAAGCCAGTCGCAATTTAATCGTCTGTTTTTCCTTGGAAAATGCGCGAGGTACAAAAAAAAGACTTCGTATATAATAAATTTAATGACACGTTTTATTTGATTCAGAATTAAAGAGCGAGAGCGAGCGAGACAGTGAGTGAGAGAGAGAGAGAGAGAGAGAGAAAAAAGGAGAAAAATTCCAGTCATTACGAAATAATAGTCGCGGCGGCGCGGACTGTTGAATGTCAATGCACACTCCTGCACTCGCGACTCGCGGCTCGCACTTGTACTACGAATGGAGTCGCGGCGACGAACCGAGCACTGAAGGCAAAGACGAAAAGAAGAAGAAGATAAAAACAATAACGAAATCTTGAAAATATATCTTTTGGGTGTAAGTAAGCGAGCGGATGATCGCGGAACTGGTCGTTCTGCTCGCTACTTACGATGGATTAGCGTGATAAAACAGCGTTGGCGAGGTCGGTAGATAGAGACGAATAGAGGGGGAGAGAGAGAGACGGTCAAGGAGCGAGTGCACGGAGAGCGTACCGTACGTGTGCAATAATATCTGCAGGATGACCCCATCAGGGCAAGTTATGATTCTCTAATTGAACCGCTCCATTGAGTCTGTGCTCGCGAGCGAGAGAGAGAGAGAGGAGAGAGAGACCCCACATCCTAGGCTGGCCGCCGTTCTAATGGCAAATTACATCAATATTATATGCAGATTTGGTGCCTCGCTGCGGCGCATATACATATACAGAACTGAAGCGGCGGCGTCGGCGGCGTCGGCGGCGTCGGTGGCGTCGGTTGCAGCGGCTTGCAGGGCCATCGAGATGCGGCTATATCCTCGTGCTGCGGCTCGGGCGGCGACTCCCCAGCTCCCGAAAAGCCAACTTTCCCTCCGAGACTCCTCTGCATTATCGAGCTTCATGCATATCGCACGCAATAGACTTCCGCTGGCCGTCGGCCTGCAGTGCTGCAGAAGCGTATATTATATAGAGTGTATATACCGGTGGCCGCGTAAGAGGAGATCGCGCTTTTCTCTCTCTCTCTCTCTCTCTCTCTCTCTCTGCGTCTCTGTCTCTGTGCGATGGGGAAGGGAGGGGCAGCGGCCGGGACTCGCAGCCGCGCGCGAGCTCGTTCCTTTTATTTATATTATCTCGCGAATGCATACTACACACACACACACACATAGAGAGAGATACGTATATAGTATAATACACAGAGGCAACGGCAGCGGCAGCGGTGCAGTTCTCCGCGCGCGGAGGTTGCGTAAGTCCGTGATATAATGTTGTGCAAAAACATAATGTATTCCGCTTAGGCGCTAAGTAGCGTTAAGTGGGTCGAATTTACTCCACACTTTATAATTTCTACTTTATATTCTGCCACGTCGCACTGTTTGTGTGTGCGGCGGCGGCTGTAGCCACTGCTGCGGCGCTACTCGTCGTCCCTCCTTCTCTCCCTCCCCGCCCTGTAGCCGTCGTTGCCGCTTCTATATACCTCCCTCGCGGCTCTCTCTAGTCGCGCGCGAATAGCGGGAGCTTTTGATAATGCCGAGACGATCCGCTGAATTTCTTCGGCTGCTACTCCTGCCGATGCTGCGGCTCCCATGCTCCCGCCCCTCCCTACCGGCTAAATCTGCACGATTATTGTCCCCCGAGGTCACGGCTCTCTCTCTCTCTCCTTGTCCGCGTGCGTCACTCGCCTCTATGTGTGCGTGTAACAATATTGCAGCCCGCCCGCCTTATGCGATCGATAATTTAGAAAATAATATTCATCGCTTGACTCGTCTCTACTCGACTCGCAACTAATCTACACGACTCTAAATACTTTTTACTTCCATGTAGCTGTGCGTCGTCGTCGTCGTCGTTCCTCTATACACGCGTGTAAGAATGAGTATATCCTCGCGAGTTTTTCCCACCGTGCTGCTGCTGCTGCTGCTGCTGCTCGCGTACGATGTGCGCTACAGAGAGGGAGAGAGAGAGAGAGAGAGGGAAAAAAAGATCCGCGAGAGAAGCAAACGAGTTTTCACGTCGTCGAGGCGACCCACGCGCTCCGGCTTTGCACTACTGCTGCGCTCCCTGCCGTCGCTGTCGCCGTCGCCGCGCTCTCCAAGCCGAGTTATATAATTAATTATTTCATATATTAGAAGCCATTAACGTTCAATTATTTCGATGAGTGGATTTTTCCAGCCTCTACTGCGATGAAATAAGTATAACATTGTTTTCGACGTTATAGGAGAGATAGAGATAGAGAGAGATCGATAGAGAGATTGCGCTGCACGAGCAGCAAAAAGCTACTTTATATTATAACGTCGTTGCGCGCTATGCGTTTATTTGAATTTACTGCCGAATCATTATTTTATTAGTTATGAACAAAAAAGTCAGCTGCGCAGAGGTGCGTTCGAGCGACTCGAGGATATGGGAGTGGAGAAAAAAAAGAGATACACTGATGCCCGTAATTGGAGACTATTTAAATTTTCAATATATACAAAAAAAAGCGCGGACGTACCGACTTTTTTTTTCACTCCGCGCCACGAGGGCAAAAAGTTATTATTCGAGTCCTTTTTTTGCCGCGTCGAGTTTCTATCATTGCATTAAAAATCTTATAAATTAAATTTTTTTGTCAGTTATCGGCTCCATAAAAATACGCAAATAAAGTTATTAATACTGATCGCCTCGCGCGCGTCTTATTTCCTATATATTATAGCTCTGATCCACCGGGTACACTGTGTTATTTTTCATTTATATCTGCAACCGAACGCAATTTGCAATTCTTCCACTTTGGCCCGATAAGTTTTGCTTAAGTAAACCTGAGAAGTCGTTGATAAAGTGCGGATAATTACCAGAAACGGGCGTTTCATCGATAATAAATTAATAATTTCCTTTTTCCGCCCTCTGGTGAAAGAGAGCAAAAGAAAAAGAAAGAGAAGGGAGCGACGGCGAGTGCGGCGCGAGAGCAAAAAAGGTCGGAGAATCCTCTTCAGGCTTTTCTTCGTCTACAATCAGCTGACGCTCCTTCTCTTTCTCTCTCTCTCTCTCTCTCTCTCTCTCTCTCTCTCTGTCTCTCTGCAGTCTCGTGCGGTACGGCGCGGCGCGCGCGCAAACGAGAGGATAAGAGCGAAAGAATAATCGACTCTCGTCTACTCTCCTCTCTCGCGGTCATGCAAGTAATTGAAAATTTCTCTAGACGGCCAGTGCTTTAATGTCCATTAGATTTTAAACGATTAGTACCAGTCAATCAGTCTCGTTCATCAAAAAATTAATCCTCGTAAGTTTTTAAGCTCCGCGCGCCGCTCCTTTTACTTGAAACAACCTTGTAGCACAGGCCGATGGACGAGCAGCGCAAGAGGACGAGAGAGAGAGAGAGAGAGAGAGAGAGAGAGAGACAAGAGAGGAAAAAAAAGTAACCTTTCGACTAAGAAAATTCATTTTTAACAAAGAAAGTGGAGAGCTGCTCGTCCCGGTCGGATAATTAAGGAAAACCGAACGCGCTCTCGGCTTCGATTTTCTCACCGCTGGTGTTATGCTCGAGTTAAAAAGAAAAGAGATGAAAAAACTCATCACCGCGAATCGGCACAGCACAATATTCACAATAATAGATCGGCCGCGTTCGGTATGTAAATCCTCTCTCTTGCTGCCGCTGCATATAATTTGCCTTATCGTTATCTAAACACACAACAAATTAGATAAAGACATTTTTTGTGCTGCGTCTATTTATGGAGGAAAAGTACCTCCAATATCTCGATCTCTCTTTCTCTCTCGCTCGCTCGAGATAACTGATAAGCGCTTATCTTTGCCGTAACTAAATTAAACAATACTCGGCGTGCACGAGGCGACGTTAAAAGACCTCCGCAGGATCGTTTCCGTGGATCGTATCGGAGCAGCGCGCGTATAACTATACATCGCACGAAATGTAGAGTAACTGCGGTTGCAGACTGCTCGAATCGAACTTGGTCGCAATTGAATGAATTTTGCGTATAGCGGACAGATGCAGGAAAGAGAGCTAGTGAGAGAGTAGAGTAGAGTAGAGTAGACTCAGAGGTCCAGTATAGTTGTTGCATATAAAGCTAGAGAGAGAGAGAGAGAAAAAGTACGAGTTAAAGGATTACTCGCACAATCATTACGACTCTCGGTCTCCGCTCGCTCGATGACAAACTACTGCGACAAGTTTGTCGTGTCACGTACACGTATATGCACACATGTATATATAGAGGTGCACTGCACACAGTGAGAAAGAGAGACGCGCGTACGTAGAGGCTGCCGATATAACCGCAATAACTACACTTCCGTCGCTAAATATATAATAAATCACGTTGAATATATGCTAGGCTCGATATACGTGTCTATAAGTATACATGGCATGCCTTGTGCACGCTGCCTCCCTCCCTCTCTCTTTCTCTCCCCCTTTCCCTCTCCCTTCTCTCTCTTCTCTCTCCCTCTCTCTCTCGCTCTCTCTCTAATACAACGTACGACATTGCATAGTCACATATACGTACATATAATTAATTGTAATTATGACTGCAGTACCGGGCACTTAGTACACGGAAACTCGGCTCTGTCCTTTTTCCCCTCCCCTCTGTTGGTTCTCTCTCTCACTCTCTCTCTCTCTCTCTCTTTCTCTCTATTCTGTTCTGCTGCTCTGCTCTCCTCGACTCGTCGGCTCGTATACTCTCTAAAACAGGCATACCTCTGAACACACGCAGAGAGACACACATAGGCATCCGCTGCATATAATACAACAGTGCATGGGCTTGCGAGTCCGCTGCACTCTGTCCGTAGTGTGTGTGTGTGTGTGTGCGTGTGTGTGAGAGAGAGAAGGAAGCAGCAGCAGCAGCAGAGAGAGAGAGAGAGAGAGAGAGAAAGAGAACATGAGTAAGTGTGTGCAGTACACGGCGGCGGCGACCGTGGCTCGTATGTGTGTGCGTGCGTGCGTGACTGCGTTAGCGAATCGGATAAATTGGCCGAGTAAGCGCATTATTTGAATTTCGCGCGCGGCTCGTGTACATGCGTTCTGTGCATGCGTGTGCGCGCGTGTGTGTGTGTGTGCGTGCGAGGCGAAAAGTAATATGGGGCGCGCGCAGTGCAGCGGCCTGTGTATCTGTTGGCTCGCGCTGCTCTTGTTCGGCGGCTTATTAATTATGCAATCGAATCGGTGCGCGCATGTGCGTGCAGTGGCGGTGCAGGCGGCGGCCACGTTCTTCGCTCGCTGCTTCTTGGTTTCTCGGTCGACGACGACGACGACGACAGAGGGAGGGACTAGGGGGTGGCGGGCAGGGAACGTTGTCACTATTTAAAATTATAGTTGTCATAGGCTGGTGAGCGAGGCCGGCGTGGGCCATGAATTTTTCAGCCGATACATTTGCTGAATACATTGTCCGGGTTAAACAAGGCGAAAGAGCCAACCGCAACCACCTGCGCTCCGCACACGACCTTAGAAGAGAGCCCTACTCTTTCTTTCTTTCTTTTCCTTTTATAACATTATACACATGTACGTATACATGTATGCACACCACTGCGTAAACACTTTGCCAGTGAGCGGCCGATCGACAACACCGGCAGTACGGGGCACTCGATAGGAGCTGCACTGCTCACGTGTCCGAGCACGCGATAAATAATTTGTGTATTATAAACCGGCCTGCAGCTGTTTGTTAACGCAACGGCGGCGTTGGTGGCGGCGCCGCTTTATTTTCCTTAGCGCCCCACTGCACGAGTTTCTCCAAGATTGTATAGCTGCTCCGCTGCTGTTGCTACTGCTGCTCGCGAGCGCGCGCGCATTATATAGAGAGGAGCGGCCCCGGCTAATTCCCCCTATGCTGCTGCAGTGGAAACAAACCGAGAACCGTTAAAAATAGAGCCTCTACACTGGACGATTTCTCTCTCTCTCTCTCTCTCTCTCTCTCCTCTTCCCTCGGTTCCCCGTTTCGGCCGCGCGAGCATTAACCGAGTTATTATATGTCCGTGTTTATGGCCCGTTTGGTGGAATTCTCGATTTTTGGGAAACAAAGACGGCCCCTTTGTACGAGAGTGAGAGAGAGAGAACGCCGCAACGACCCCAGCTATTTACATGTTCTACGATCCCCATTAATGTATCGATCATTTGTGAAAGGATTGCGGTGCCCAGTGTTGTACATAGTCGTTACATATGCAACTGAACGCGATCGCTTTTCGAGCGGGTACAAGAGCAACGATTATTCTCTTTCTGCGCGATGTCTGAAAGCTTGAGAGATTCGACCCTGCGGTCGAATAATGAATCTAAAAAAAGAGGAGGAATTATTCGAGTGCGCGCGGGACAGGGAAAAATTCGGAGTGCGCGACGATAGATCAAGAGTATAGGCGCTCGAACTGCAGAATAACAAGAGAAAAAGAATCAACCGATGGATAAAGAGCGATCGAGGAAAAGGTGCGGGCGGAAAAGAGCGCCGATAAAGAGCCGATTGGTCCGCGTCGAGGATAAGAAAATCGCTTGGCCACCGGTGCGCCGCCGCGCCGCCGCGCCGCTGCAAGAGATCCGAGGAGAACAGCGGCTCCACTCGCGTGCAGCGCTCGACATGCAACGCTATATACATGCCGTATACGTACATTATACACACATTCATGTGGGTGTCGCTGTGTGCTGCTGCAGCTCCTCTGTCTATAACAGCATACGCCTTTGTATATACATATATATATATAAAACTATATATACATATACTATACGTATCTATATCTATATACATATATGTATACATGAGTAATGTATATATATATGGATGGATGTATGCACGTTATACTTTATACTCGGAACGGAAACACAAAGAGTCTCGCGGGCTAGAGGCAGCAGACGCATACACACACATACGCGCACACGTACACATGCATACACACATGTACACACACATACGGAGAGCCCGTTCATTATGATTCGTGTATTTATATAAGGTCTAAAAATATACCTACGCTATGCCGGCGGGCCCCACCCGGTATTTCATCTGAGAATAATATTTTAATGTATGTAGGGGTTCTCCCTCTCTCCCTCTCTCTCTCTCTCTCTCTCTCTCCTTCTTTCTCTCTCTCTTTCGCGCTCTCCGAGTACACGTATACGCCCGCCGCCTGTCAGTGTGTGTGTTTGCCCGGTTCGTTCGCTGCTACATAGCCTCTTCTCTGTCCTTTCTCTGTGTGCCAAGATTCCATTTTCTTTTCCCTCTCTCTCTCTCTCTCTCTTGGTCGCTCGTTCGCTCTTTCTACCCGGCACAGCTCTCTCTCTCTCTCTCTCCCTCCCTCTCGTTTCCCTCCTTAGCGCGACGAGTCGCTTTGTACTCGTGCGTTTTTGATGTTTCTCTATGAGCGTGCGTTTGTTGCTGGAATTGTGTGTGAGAGCGAGCGCCTCGGCTCACACACACACACGTGCTAGTCCCTCTGTGTGTATTTGCTTTATAACATGAATGTGTGTATATTTATATATATATATATATATATATATAGATGTATGTTCACGTCGCGGTCCTCACAAACACACGTGTCAGCTCCCGAGCGCGTATGCATTTAATGCTTTCGGTTTTTTTTCTCTTGCATATACGTACGTCAGAGTCTGAAGGACCGCGCCGAGAGTGTGAGTGTATGCGCGAGAGAGAAAGAGAGAGATATCAGACGCATACGTGCGGTACGCGGTCAATTTTATTTTCTCCCGCCCTTTTTATTTCTCGTAAATATATACAAGCATCGCACCTATACGCTCGAATATATCTATAACACACGTGTGGCGCAGATTCGTCGTCGTCGCCGCTGCCGTCAGATCCAAAGGTGAAGGAAGCTGGGAATTGAGGAAGCGACGAATTTCCTGACACACGTTGCGAGTGCGTCTATGTCTGAGACGCGCGTAACTGTGCCCGAGAACTGCGGAAATCGATGCTGTATCCCGACGAGTTACTTTTTATTTTATATTGTACGAACTGCTTCGATCAGAATGAAGTTTAATATACATATTTCTGCTGGAGCGAGGAACCGTAGTCGGATAATCGCGTTGCGACTCGTCTTTAAGAGACAGTGCTGCGAAGAGAATTCTATTTCTATATTTCGTCCCGAACACTCAACTGCAGACGCACACGTAGCTGTTATATACAAGAAAAGTTGACGGAGACCCATCTCTCCCTCTGCAAAAAAAAAAAAGGAAAAGAAAGAAGCATAGTTATCGGCTCCTCGCGAATTCCAGGGACCTCTGCAGCGTGTGCAGAGCGAGAGAGAGAGAGAGAGAGAGAGAGAGAGAGAGCGAAATTCCATATTTCCGTGCAAAGATGGTAAGCAAAGGTGCGAGAGTTAACTGCGCGTTGAGTTGCCTCGGAGAGATGTATATACGTGTGCAGCAGCAGAGCCAACGACTGCGCACGAGACTGCACGTGCACATATGACACACACGCGAGAGGCACACGCAGCGCGTATACGAGGCAGCTGAGCTCGCGTGGAGAGAGCTGCGGTCTCTCGCGCTCCAACCAGACAATTGCTGCTAATAAGATTCAAGGATGAATCTAGAATCCATTCTCGACAATCAATAAGGAAATAATTCACGTTAGATTCAGGGGGGTCGTTGCTTAAAACCGCAGATATTGCTCCGACTCTCTCACTCCTCTCTCTCTCTCTCTCTATCTATCGCCGCAACAAAAGTCTCTGTGCGCGCGTGTGCACATGTGTGACGGGCAGGGCGCGAGAGGGAGAGAGAGAGAGAGAGAAAGAGAGCGAGCATGCCAATGTGAATGGGAGCACTCGATTTATCCGCGATTGCACGCTCGGGGAGTAGTAGGAGGAAGGGAGAGCGAGAGAACGAGAGAAGCCGAAAGAGAGAAGCGAAAATACACTCACGTGCGCTTTTGCATGCACGCGCGCTCGGCTGCTGCTGCCGTTGCTCTACACAACCTGTAATATATTGCCAGCTACGAGTGGTAATCTATAGGGTTTTAATAAATCTTATTCTTCGCGTATGATATATGGTAATAATAATTTACAGCATAAACTATAAACTTACCATAAAGACGAGATAGAGAGAGAGAGAGAAGCAAAGAAAGAGAAAGAGAAAGAATGAGAGAGAGAGAGAGAGAAGGCAAGCGAGCCCGCGCGCGAGTAATACAGCCATTGTTATTATTCTATCCGGTAGCCGACTCGACTTCCCCCTCCCCCTCCTTTTAAATGCTTGCCTTCGAATAAAATCTTATTTATAATCCGCCTCCTCACTCTCCCGCTCTCGCCTCTTTGATGCGACCGTTATAAGAGCTTTTAATCTTCATTGTTGCGCCTGCCACCGGCCCAGAGATTCCTTTGAAAATAAATTCCCTCACTCGCACACATTTCTTTTTACCCGCAGCCCGATAGAGAAACGAATTTTCGATTGCGGGGCTCTCAGGGTCGCAACTACGAGCGTGTGTGTAATAGTGAAAGACGCCGATCCGCGAGGAGATAACGCGCCCGATATTATACGCTCTTATGCGGCCGCGGCTAATTATTTGCGATCGACAATTGCCGCTGCGGCGGCGGCTTTCTATATGTGTACTATATATACGTGGCGGCCGTCCGTGCCGAGAAGGAGAAGGATATTCGAGCGGCTCGCGCGGCGCGCTTTCTTTAGCAAGTAAAATTATCCGAGAAAGTTTATAAAAATGTTTAAAACACGAAGCTTCTCGCGCACATTTGAATAAGTATTGGAAAATTCAGGAGTGGCGAGGCCACTTGGAACTTTAGATTGGACCATATCTTTCCTTTTCCTCCTTTCCTTCCCTATAGCTTCGTCTCTCACTCTCTCTCTCTTTCTCTCTCCCTGTCTCTCTCTCTCTCTCTCTATCTCTCTCTCTCATTTTTCGTGACGCCGTAATGGAATTTGATAGAACTTTGTCATTTCTGAATTAATCTCATATTTATTCAAATTGTCGCACTTATTCAAAGCGGTTTTACATGTTTAATATAATGAATTATCATTCGAACAGAATTTATTAATCCAAATAATTTATGTGAGCTCGGAAACTTTTAGAGCGACGTTCCTCGTTTCTTACTCTCGCCTGCTCTCTTCTTTTTTTTTTTCCATCGCGGAATATTACGTATTCGACTTTTCCACGTCCAACATTTATACGCATACATACATGTATATATAAAGAGCGAATTTATATCTGCAAACTAATTCATGCTCGCTTAATCTAATCTGCGTATCGATTATTTAACGAAATTTCGCCTTTTCACTTCACCGGCGCGAAAAAGAGTTACGATATTTTATCCTTTGTTTTTATCTCGTTTTACAGAAAATAAAGCTCGCGGGTTATGTATATAAGCAAGTCGTCGATAAAGTATGCAAAGCTTATGCAAATCGCCCTTATCAAATCTGTCGTGTTAGCTCCGAAATTAAAAATAGATTCGCGACGTTTCATCGATGATCGAACACACGGCCGCGCATCTGATCGCCGATACAAAAATAGACCGAAAAATAAGAGAGTGGTAGTTTTTCGTTAAAAAAAAAACTTAAAGAAAAATCAAAGATGGATAGAGCAGGCGTCTTCCGTACACAGAAAGAGTGAGGGAAAGAGAGAAAGAGAAAGAGTAGGATGAATTTGATATAGCGAACGATTGATGCGAGAGCGAGGTTATTAAAGTTCGAGTGCTCTGAGCAGCTGGGGAAAAATTTGTAACGACGCGAATAGTGGGGGTAGCGTAAACGCGAACTATAGCGTCTGGAGAGAAAGAGAGACAGAGAGGAGAAGATGAAGCTCTGTTCAACAACCTTTACGCCGCGTTTGAGCTCGTATGGATTTAGATCCGATGCTTACGCACCCGTGTGTTGGACTTCTCTCTAGCTCTCCTGCTTTTTTCAACTCTCTCTCTCTCTCTCTCTCTCTCTCTCTCTCTCTCTCTCTCTCCTTTTATACTCGATCCAGCACTTGGCCGCTTATGAATGACGTTCGGAAACGTCGGGGACCGAGCGCGTAATCAAATATTTGGCCAGCTCCTCGCATCATATCCATATCGTTCGCATGCTCACCGTCAATACGTATACGAGGCCGCGTTCGGCATACTCTTTTCCAAAATAAAAAGGCCCGTATTCGCGTAATATAAGCGCGAGTCGGGGGGCGTGCGATTCGCTTGCATAAGAATGATATAACCGATAAAGCTGCAGCAGCAGCGGCAGCAGCGGCAGCAACGGGCAGCAAGCGAGAAGATAAGGCGGTTTCGATTCGCTCGTTCGCAACGGCACCGATTCCGATTCGCGCCTCGTCAACGCGTGTCATCGGCCTTTTCCTCCGCGGAATCATCCGCACGCAGCTGCTGGAAGTAGTCCCGGGGCAGTGTGCACGTCGGTTGCGCGTCCAGGGTGGAAGGGTCATTGGGCCCTCGGGGGCCCTCGCCTCGCCGAGAGTCGTTATAAAGCGCGACCTGCTGCCCAGGCCATTGTGTGTACTGCAGCATGCGCTTGCGCCGCCGCGAGAGCTCGCGGAATAAATAAATGAGAGAGAGAGAGAGAGAGAGAGAGAGAGAGAATATAAGAATGCCTCGGGAGATATTATGCCGAGTGCAGAGTGCGCCTGCAGAAGTAGGCCAGCATTACAATATTTTATTACAAGGCACTAACGTACAATCTAACGTGCTCGTATGCATTCGTAATGAACGTATATGAATCGTGTCGAAGCAACTCTCTCTCTCTCTCTCTCTCTCTCTCTCTCTGCTTCCCCTACTGCTGTTGCCCTCCCTCCCCGTCCCCCTACCC